>BMAU01008352.1:0-13164 GCA_019973935.1 Trichonephila clavipes
TGGTATAGGTATTGGACTGTGGCTTGCTTTGTCACGAGTTCGAGCCCAGTACCACTAAAGACCCGCCGTGTAGGGCAGCGATTCACGTTAAATCTGTCGAGAGCTGAAATGTCCTCCCGTTGGTGTGGTGTGGTAGTTAGTAGAGGGGGTGCCAGCTCAGGTGTCGTCCACGTCACTTGACCATAGTTCAAATTACATGGTCCGTCGCCAAAAGCCCTCGTGTAGCTGAATAGTGCGACGTTAATATTCAATCAATCAATCAATCTTAATATCGTAAAAAGTACAGTTGTATCTCCCAATAAGGGTGTTTGGCACAGTATGTCTTAGTGCCAGAAATTTAACCCAACCAATCTAATGCAGACATTGCGTATTTTGTCCTTTAATACTAAGAAATGTAATTTAATTAGAAGTTCCAGCTGCATCAGGCTTTAAATAAATTATACATAAATAAGTACCTTTTATACCTCGGAACCATTATTAATGACCAAAAATAGCTGAAATAAACAACAAATATAAAATCGGCTAACAAATGTTTTTTTGGACTAAAGAAGCAATTAAGATCGAAATTTATCATGAAAAACAAAGTTAAGATTAAGACATTAATTTTGCCTGTGTTGCTGTATTACTAGCGAAAAACCTGGACGCCGAATGTGGAGACTATTCGAGCTCTGGAAACTTTCGATGAAAAGCACTGAGAACTATATTTGGGCCTGTTAAAGATCAAGGATGTTGGCGTACTACATATAATTTCGAGCTATATAGGCTTTACAAAGAACCTCAAGTTACTCAAGTCATCCGAAGTAACAGATTGAGATGGCTCGGCCACATCTGAAGAAGCCCTGAAAACAACCAGACTAGAGCTTACACATTTAAGAATCCTATGGGATCTCGAACAAGAGGAAGACCACCAACAAGTGTGGATAGATGATGTTGAAATGACTTAAAAACTCTAAATACCTCCTGTCGCAAAATATATGCACCCAGAAGAAATCAAGCTACAATCACGAAACTCGGCAAGAATGTAGTCTGGTAAGAGGTATGCAAATGATTAAAATTTCGAAGCCAATGAGACAAGGCTAAGTGTGCTATGCGCATATTAGTTGCGCAACTGGGAGAGATTTAAAAGCATGAGTACGAGCGCCGTACTGGCTATCCAAACGAATCTGATGACTTTGATAGACGATATTGAGACTTAGGATGCCTCTAAAGACGTAACCGGCGGCAGTACGAGCAGCTGACGGACTTTGATAGGGGCCGTATAATAGGCCTCAGAGAAGCAGGTTGGTCGAATAGACGTATCGGCCCCACCTCGGTCGGGCGATATGGTAGTTGCTCGGTGTTGGCAACAGTGGATCACAGAAGGTAGAGTGTACCATCGCGGAGGGTCAGGACGTCCCAGGAACACAAATGATCGCGAGGATCGTGCAATCAGAAGAGTGGCCACTTCGGCACAACAACGTCGCTAGCATCGATTCAACGCCACTTACCTCCTTCCAGACATCAGTGCCATCATAGAAACCATAAGGAGACGACTGACCGAAGTTGGCTTGAGGAGCCGACGTGCGCTAAGACGCTTACCACTGACCCCACATTATAGGCAGTGTCGACTGGATTTTTGCCGACCTCGGGCAACTTGGAGTGTGACAGACTGGAGACGTGTCATCTTCAGTGATGAATCCCGATTCAGTCTCAGTGCTGATGACCACCGCACACACGTGTCTGGAGGCGCACCGGCCAGCGATCCGATCCGGCATTTATTGTCGAGCGGCATACAGCAATTTCACAAGGTGTGACAGTGTGGGGAGCAATTTCTTGGGACACACGATCATCTTTAGTGGTCCTTCAAAGGCACTTTGACAGCTCGCAGATACGTGGACGATATTTTAACGCCGATTGTGCTACCATGCTATCAAGTCGCCAAGGTGCCATTTATCAACAGGATAATGCTCGTCCACATACTGCGCGACTCTCCCAACAATGTCTTCAAGGATATGACGTCCTACCATGACCTGCCAGGTCACCAGATCTTTCGCCAATAGAGCATGTCTGGAACGCGCTGGGAAGGCAACTGCAGCCGTCCCGAGATACAGGAGAATTAACTGCGCAGATGCAAAGACTATGGCAGGATCTTCCACAGGGGGTCATAAGTGATCTAATTGAATCGATGCCACGCCGAATTTCGGCTTGTATAGCTGCCAGAGGTGGCTTTACTACTTACTGATTTTAACCTTTTGCAAGCTGTAACCGCTTAATAAAATGATATTTTGTTCTGAATTTTAATCATTTGTTTATTTTCATATACACTACATGCATGCAAATTTCGTGAATGTAGCTCAATTTCTTCTGGGTGCATATATTTTTGCGACAGAGAGTGTATTTTTAAAAAACTGGCAGAGAGTTGCTGCGTATCGTTGGAATTGGAGGAAGTGTAGCGAGCTGTGGAGGCAGCCAAGGCCTGTAACAGGTTGTTACGCTTATAAAGAAGTACCTTTTAGTCACAGATATATTTTTAAAATTTGATGCCATGTAAAAAGGAAAATTCTTTTAATTGAAAAAGTTTAGTTATCATGTTTTGAAATAATCAGTTGAATTTTGTACTTATAGAAATTTATTGAAAATAATCAGTTGCACAGATTTTTTCTTTGAAAGCCTATGTATTGTGTCAGCTTTTAGACCACATTTTATTTCTAATGTAAATTCAAAGAAAGCGCACCACCACAAGGTGGTGCAATCACTTTATTATCTGTTTTGTCTATAAATTGGAAAGAGTCTAACCGAGATTGCGTTGTAATTTATTTGTTTCTATTACTTTTCTCTTTAGAAGTTACTTTGATTTATCAGGCCATCAATATATTTGATTTATTTAAAAAGAAAAAACACAAACTTGTCTTTGAAATCTTTAAAATATTACTATTAAAAATTCAAAATAGTTAAAAATTAAAAACATAATTACCTACGGTTATTTCAAGAAGCGATTAAATTGTAAAAGACGGAATTATGTACTTTTTTTTATTATTTCAGCCAGCCAATTTCTTTGAAAATGAGTCTTTTGATGGTATAAATCACAACAACTTATTTTAAAAGTAGCCCTCAGGAGTAAAATGAAGCATCTACTGTGTAGGTCTCTATCTTCCAAAAAAAGCTCCCTGTCCCTTTTTAGTTATATGACACCGACATCCTGTGGGTGTTAGGAATGTCCGTTAGACCCCACTATAGGAATGGAGAAAGTTGCAAAAAAAAATGTAAACACATACACCAGAAACATTTCAATATCCATGTAAGCAGGGATGTAGGTATCGGACCATGGCTTGCTTTGTCACGAGTTCGCCCAGTACCACTAAAGACCGCCATGTAGGGCAGCGATGCACGTTAAATCTGTCAAGAGCTCAAGCGTCCTCCCCTTCGTGTGGTGTGGAGAGTTAGGAGAGGGGATGCCAGTTCAGGTGTCGTCCACGTCACTTGACCATGGTTCAAGTACGTGGTTCGTCACCGAAAGCCCTCGTTATGAACAGTGCGATGTTAATATTGAAATCAATCAATCGAGATCTATATGAACTACACTAAACCTTTCATCTGGTTGTTCGAATTCTCCTAATTTAGGCTTTGTATGTCTGCGACTTTACATTTTGACATCTAATGCAAGCCTTTGCCCATTCTCTAACTTGCTTTTTTAATATCTAACCAGACATATTTTTCAGTCATTAGTTTTACAGTGGATTTGATACCAGGGTGAGCTAAGCCATGAAGTTGGAACATTTGAAACCTAAATTTCTGTGGGATGTAAGCCCACTTTTTTGCGTTGAGATGTCACACCAAAGTTTTTTCCCAGATGACAATGTAGACGGTTTAAATTTCAGAGCATTGCTGTGCAATAATTGTTGCAACTCTTCATCCCTAGTTTGCTCTTCTGCAATTGCATCAAAGTTGATTTCAGAAATGGATTCAATTCTGGATAAGGCATCTGCAATAACATTATCTTTACTTAATACATGTTGAATGTTACAACTAAATTCTGAAATGTATTGAAGTTTTCGTTGTTGTCTTGGTGGTGCTTTTCATTTTTTGCTTAAACGCATAAGTCAGAGGCTTGTGTGGTCGGTATATATAATAAAATCATTCCTTCAACAAGTGTTTGAAATGTTTCACAGAAAGGTATGTTCCCAATAGTTCTCGATCATAGGTATTATACCTCATTTGTGTTTCATTTAGCTTTTTGAGTAAAAGCTATTGGCTTTCAGCCCTCATTTTCTAACTGTTGGAGTACACGTCCCACAGCAAAATCTGATGCGTCTGTGCAAAGTGATAGGTAATCCAGATCTTGGAAAGATAGAAGGGCAGCTTCGGCAAGGCAGTTTTACACTTTCGAAGCTTCTCCCGGTGTCATCAGTCCAATGCACTTTTCTGCGGTCTTCTTTTTCGCTCCTTTCAACAGTTCGTGTAGAGGTGCTTAAGTCTTTACAGCATCCTTTAGGAATCTTCGGTAAATTTATCATACCCAGAAATGTCTGCAAGTCATGAATAGTTTTGTAGTTTGTAATTCGAGACAGCTTGAACTTTTTCTGGCAATGGGCGAGAACCTTCTGCAGTGATCAGAAATCCCAAATATTCTACTTGTCGGGTCCCATCACTGATTTGGAAATATTAATTCGAAGTATTGCTGGAATCTTTCAAATACTTTTTTAGATGTTCACTGTGCCCTCTTCTGAAGATGAGGCAAATGTACATCATTAAGATAAGGAAAACAAAGTCGAGTCCATACAGTACTTCAGTGATGAAACGTTGGAAGGGAGTTGAATGAGCATTCCTCCAGTCCAAAACTCATAGTATTGAACTCGTACAAGCCAAATGGGGTGGTGATGGCAGTTTTCTTTGTCTTCCTCATATAATAAGGTATCTGATAATATACTGATGCGACGCTCTTTTATCTTCGTTTAAATTCTATTTCTTTAAAACCCAGTTTCTTAATTTAACATCGCATCATGACTTAAGTTAAAATTAATTCTATAAATAATAAATTAATGAAAAAACTCATCTCACAATAAAATTATACACTGATCGTATAGTTATTAAACATTATTAAATTTATCTTAACACAATTTACTTTAATACAAAATCAAAAATTTAATCTCTCTAGCTTGAGAGAGGTTGCACGGAGTGGGAGGATGGGCATGTTCGACGCCCGGAGCCCCGCGGATAGTCTACAGCTAGCCAGGGGTCTGCTCTTTTGTCTCTACAAGTCTCGATCCAGAGTCTGGTTCTTCAAAATCGGGTGCGTCCCGTTTTTATTCAGCCCCTCTTCACCCTAGAAATTCCTAGAGCGGACTCTTTGTCTTGTCCACGTTATCGCTGATTGGTCCAGAACCAGCGCAGAGGTACACTCTTTGAAACCCCAGGGTTGATGAACTGGAAACGCGCGAAATTTGTTGACGCACCCCCACAATTTTATGGGTCCATTGACCCCCAGGCACGTGAGCCTTCTTGGCACACTTGCTGAGGAATTCAACCCCTCAGTGATGGGAAAAGAAACGAATTCCACAAAACTGACTTCGAAATTTTGAAGTTCTGTTGAATAATCCTGAATAATCCGCGCCTCCATCAATACCTTTTACAAAATCTATCTTAGAAAAAAAAATCTTTTTATCCTTCGGGATGTAATTAAAGTCCTCATATTATAGGAATTGGATACCGATCTGGTACTGTCTGTGCGTTGAGTCGCCTGTAATCGCCACATGGTCTTAATGTGCCATCCTTCTTATTGACCACAAGGCAAATGGACTTGCCCATTGAGATTTTGAGGGTCTAATGTGTCGTTGGATATGCTGGAACTGCTTCACCAGCTTCAACTTATCAGGGGCCAGTTGTCTTGCCTTCGAATAAAACCGGTTGGCCAGTTGTTAGGATGTGGTACTTTACTCCATGTTTGACAACTCTGTTTACAAAACTCGGCTTGTTAGATCAGGATACGAGTTAAGCAGGGTTGAAATACTTGGAGGCTCTATTGACCGTGCTGAAATCATTAATTTCTTGCACGGTAGCAACTTTCTCTTTTAATTGAAAGATTTGTTACTCCATCGATTAATTTTCTGATGTGCAGATCTATCAGCAACTGGAATTTTGAAGGAAATCAGCACCTATGATTACTCCGCTAAACTTTGGCATTAATAAATGGCCACTGAAATGGGCGTCTTAGGCCTAGATCCAGCGTGAGAATTTTTATACCAAATGTTGGAATTTCAGTGCCATTAGCAGCATACAGTTTATATTGAGAGGCTTGGCACTCGCCTTTCGTTTTTGTCCAAGGGAGAATCGAGACGTCTGCTCCGCTATCCACAAGGAATTGACATCCGGTTTCTCTGTCCTTGACAAATAACCGGGATTTGTGGCCTAAAATTTCGGCAGCAGGACTCGCCGCGGCGTCTACTGCTGGGATTCGTTTCACAACTCATTGAAGCTGCACGGCAGTACGCATTTGCCAGGGAGGTACTTCTTCCCGAATCGGAAATGGTAGTAGCAATATTTTCCCTGAGGTTGTAGTGGCGCCTTGATTTACTGCTATTCTACTTCTCTGATGGTGATGAGGGCGAGAGCTCTGGACTTTTCGTTGCAGCTTCAAAGAGACAAGTTGTTCTTCAAGAGTTACTAATTTAGACAGGAGTTCATCCACTCTAAGTGAATCCTTTCGAACCACTGCAGCATCAATTGTTCTTGGCGCCATCTCCATGATCTTGTCAACCAATGCGCTATTTTGTCATGTTCCTGTAAATAAATAAATATAGGGTCAGCAGTTATTAGGTGCTTGTTTAGTAGCACTCTAATAAATACTCAGCGTGTTGAGTTTTCAAAAAATATTCATAATTCAAACTTTAGCAATAACTACTGAAATTTATTACGCGTGTCCATTCAACACCGTCAGCAAAAGCAAATCAGTAAAACGTTGTACGAAAATGCCACGTTTTTACAAAAATACAGTTTCGTTACAATTAAACATATGTATAATCGAGTATAATCGATAGAAGTACACAAGTAAAAATATAAAACTGAAATATAAATTATGAGGGTCATTTTAAACATTAACAGTAATTAAGTGCATTTATATAAAATAAGTTTAACATTTATTATTTAAGTTTAACATTTATTAGAATAGAATTAATTTGGACTATCTTGCACCATACCCTGTTTCGCTGATTCAGAAACAGCTGACAGGTGCTACTATCTAGTGAGGGAAAATCTTCACAAAAACTGTCCTTTACACTATTTTTTCATGGAATACTGTGTTAACTTTTAACCAAAAACTTTTTCAGTTGTCTAAAAGGAGAAGAATAGGAATCATATCAAAGAAGAAATTTTTCAATTGACGGATAAATCAGATTGAACTTAGATCATAACTGTGAAAAAATTAATTTTTCGATTTCACAAATTCTAATATAAGAATAAAGGTATCACTTACCTTATTCTTCCGTTTCTAACGCCCGGATGAGCTTGACCTAAAAGATTCGATTAAATAGACTCTTAACCAAGAGAATGAGAGTCCTTTTTGACGCAAAAAAGATTTAATGGATAAGGAAAAATAGACGACTGATACATTTCACGTTCGAATTACAGACTCTACTACAACTACTACTGACAAACGTAAACAAAAAGAGGAAATGCGCTTACATCGCCACTCTAGTTAAACTACAAGTTCGCGCGTTAGCTCCGTTCGCGACACTCCCACATTGAGTTTTGAATTATTAAAATAAAAAACTCAACCAGAGTCATTCAGTCCTTTTGGGTTTCTGGTGAGTCTACCACTTAACGAGATCGTCGAGGTCCCGGCTGTTGAAGTTCACCGTCAGGATTAGATTTCTGGCAATTCAAGGTCTCAAGTCTCGGCTCCACTCCCACTGTTTCCCATCAGAAACACTGGAACAGGGCTGCATCGAAGAGGTTTCTTCCCTGCTGGTGTCCACTTGTGTCTCAGTCTGGCCTGCAGTCCAGCTCCACCATTAGAAATACCGGGAACAGGGCTGCGTTGGAGAGGTTGCCACCCTCTGGGGTTTACTCAGTTCAGGATCTATATTAATGGGTAAATAACTTCCTTCATTAGCATCTGAAAATAAAGGAGAATTAGTAGGGTGTACAGATGATTTATTTTTCTCCATCACCTCTAGAGAGATACAATTTTCGCACTGGACGCAGAAAGAGCCAAATTTATTTTTACTTACAGGCTACTCCAACCTTCTTGTCTTTGCCAGGGTAGAGTTTCAAAATTTTACCTAAATTCCAGTTTAATCTTTTGGTGTGGTCATCTCCCACAAAAAACACACAATATCTCCCTTCACTTGGTATTTTCCCCTTTTATATTTCTTGTCTCTCTCAATTGACCTAAATATTCTACTCAAAAACGTTTCCTAAGATCCAATTTGTATTCTATTTCGGTACACTAATATTTTATTCAATTTATTTTCATCTATTTGATCTAACTCCGGCCACCAATTTCTCTACCGTCTTGCAAAAACATTGCTGGAGTTAGAGGTTCCAAATCTTCGACGTCATCTGTAACATAAGTTAATGGTCTGGAGTTAATTAAACTTTCACAAATCAAGCAAAGAACTGTATACATTTCTTCATAATTCAAGGAAGTTTTCCCAGTATTTTCTTAAAGACCTCTTCACAGGTCCAAACAATCTCTCTCCCAGAAACCTCCCACCAAGGAACCTGTGGAGGGATGCATTTCCATGACATTGAATTTAGCTCTTCTACATTCTTCAATTTTTCTAAGTTCACTTTCTGATAAAGTCGATAAGCACCTTTAAAATTGGTGCCGTTATCGAGTAAATGACAGATGGTCGGCCTCGGCGTGCTATATAAATCTGCTTAAACCAAGCAAGAAACTGTCAGTCGAAACGGAGGTTAACAATTCAAGATGAATTGCTCTATAGACTACAGGTCAATATCAAAATCCAATTTTCTCCCCATTCTTAAGAATGAGAGGTCCTGCCAAATCTAATCCTATAATTTCAAAAACACACAGCATCTCTCACCCGGTCTTGAGGTAAGAGTTCTTCTGATACCGAGAGAGATATAGGTTTCGCATTGAATCGTTTGCAAATAATGCAAGTCTTAATGACTTCTTTAATGGTTTTCTTCCTTTCAGAATCAATAACTCTCTCTGAGAATGTACATAAGCATCTGAACTCCGGCATGACCTAACTATACATGCTTATAAATAATGAGTGCTTTGACTACTGGATAATTGGAAGTATAATAGGTAAACGAATGTCTTGTCAGCGTATGATGATGTCGAAGCATCACAAAATACTTGTAGTGATAGGTTCATATCTTTAAAATCGAGTTCCGATAATCTTCTTGGAATCTTGAGGTCTTGTATCTCTATAAGTTGGTTTTCCACCTTTCAAAATTTCTTTCGATGTCTATTTGTAATTTGGAGTTCCATGAAGTTTCTATCTTCCAACACTCTTCTATAAGTAATTCGGTGATGAGGGTAATAGGACATATGAATCCTATCTATTCAAAATATCGATGAGCCAATGAAAGAATTCTTCTTTTGTGACTTCTTTCGATTCTGTTTCTCTGTAAGAGATGGAAAAGATTCTTTCACATTCCACATAAGTCTAAGAACTATTATTTCTTCTGGGTCGGATTTCTGTTGATTATCTTGAAAGTCAAAATTTGATTCTATATCACTATGTCGCCATCCACGTAAATCGAATTTACCCAATGCTAACAATTCTCTGGAATCTCTTTGAAAAGATTCAAGTTCTTCGGAGGAATCGACACTCGCCACACAGTTGTCGAACATCGAATCTATCAATTTTTCAGCAGCCTTTCCAAATGTTCAGGAGCCTACTTAAAATGATGGTTTAATCTGCCACTAATAAAAGGGACTGCAAGAAACTTCAAAAAAACCACTCGACGATGCCTGTAGATAACAGCTTTCCGAATTACCACCTTCCCACCACAATAAGGTAAAAGTTCATGTCATTTTCGTGAAAAGATATCTGAAGGAAAGCTTTTCGAATGTCAGATATGACTCCTTTTTTCCTAAGAGAAAACGATTTAAAATTGCTGGTATCATTCTATCAATTGAGACCCTTTTCTACGCAATCATTCAACGAGCAAGATTTTCCATGATGAGCTGACCCATCAAACACAGGACAAATCTTAGTCGTGGAATTTTCCTGAATACAGGTCTGTGTGACAAATAATGAAATTTCCCACCAATCTTTGGTTCATCTTGTGCTATCTTTTCAATAATGCCTTCCTTTTCCCAGTCTACAAATACTTGTTCATAATCAATTAGTCTGCCTGTAAATTTTAAAGTTTTTACAGTTTTCTCCAATCTTCCCTTATCTAAGCTGTAGTGATCCTCCAGTTTTTTAATTCCCTTCTATCCACGGAATACTAACGATGTATCTACCTTCATCATCTCGCAATACCATATTCTCAAAATGTTTCAAAAGCAAGATCTTGTAATTCTAATTTCGATTTCTTTTCACTGAAATCTTTTATTCCAGAGAATCAATTCCCAAAGATCTGATATTTTTTCTCTGTTAGTAAAAGAGAATGAACAAGAAGTGAATTCTCTAATTCAAATTTAGATTCACAGCATAACTGTCCATCCTAATCGAGTATTCACAGCTGTAGCCCCTCAGAAAGTTGTTTTACCTCACCAGTAAATAATTTTCCAATTATGTCAGACCCTAACAGAATATGTATTTCATCAGAATGTTTTTCGAAAAGGCAAAGTTTGTTATTTGCGGACGAATCACTAATAAATATATTATGTGTTGCCAATTTCTGTAAAACGCGAGAGTCATTAATTCAGAGAGAGATTCCTAAGCAAATGTTTTTCTGATCATTAACTTCCAGTATGAAACACTATTTTCCGTCATAACTGCGCAAGTTGATTAAATACTTATTATGAACTTCTGTCATTTTGTGTCCTCCAAAAGTCCGTGAGTTATTGTTTCTTTCCCAATACTTTTTTAAAACCTATAAATTTTGCAGCATATTCTGAAATGTAGCTCTTTGGCTACCAGTGTCTATTATCGCTCTCACCATTTGTTTGGAATTCCATTTTCTATAAAGACAGCTAATGTTTGGCAAAAAACTTCCCAGTGTTTTGGTTAGCTAGATCGGTAGACATTGACCCTATTTCTCTTTTCTGTTGCTTAAAACAAAAAAAAAAAAAATTATGATGTAAACCCGAACAAATTTCACATTTTGTTTTATTTATTGGGCAATTACGCGATAAATGCTTTGCGATTTTTAAACAGTTGAAACAAGCTCCTTTTCGCAATAAAATATTCTTCCTTTCTTCTATATATATATATATATATATATAAAAGACATATTAATAACGTATTCATTCATTCGAATTATGAGTCATGGAATCGCAAAATATACAGATGAGTTTTATTTTGTCTTTATTTTCTTTAACAGGTGCCGTTAGTAGTTCGCTTGCAGTATGAAAACTTTTTGGTTTTGTTGTTTATAATGATCTGGGTTCTCGAGAAAAATTTGCTTTCGTTTCCTGTTTATGATTGCATAATTCAAAAGATGATTTATTTGTTGTATATAAGTCTGCTCTCGCGCCGTCAAGGATTGCGTAAGAAACGAGAGCAACTGCTGAATATCTGAGCCAGAATCCTTTTGTTGTAATTTATGATAATCTAATACCAAGTCAGATGGAATAAGTTTTAACAACATGGGGCACAAAATTTTTTCCATAATTCGCGGAAGGTACGCCTAATGAATTTAAACTTCTTAATTGAATAACATTACAGTTATCAACAAATTTCGAAAAGAACGAAGGTCATTAGAATTTTTTAAAGGCTGTAATGATAAAATTTTTTGTTCATGTGCGCTGAATTAATATTTCGGATTAGCAAATCTTTCTTTAATAAGTCTGGTTTCATCATAGGCCTTTGCCGAAATAGGGAAAACCTTCAACAGTGTTTAAAAGCAGATTCCTCTTCTCCCAAATGCGCCTTCAAATAATTAAACTTATCGACTTTATTTAAAGATCATTACATATGTACGGCTGTTTCTGAAGATTCCAAAAGTTAACCATTTAGAAGCGTCATCTCCATAGAATCGTGTAATATGATATTTTGGGACTTTAATGCGAATGTTATCAGAATTCCGAAAATGTTCATCTTGTGATTGTGATAATGTAGTCTGTAAGGAGGACGATGTAATACGGGGTTTTGAAATCTATTAATCTTCTGCACGAAACTGCCAAAGTACACTTTTTTATATTTTTCGGCGATTTCAAATTCACCATTGAATTCTTCGGCTTAAAAGGGGTTCCATTTGTTGGATCAATTAAAGTTAAAGGCCCAAATTTGATTTGCTAGAATTTCTACCAGTTCATAATCTATCAACATTTTAAATCTCAGAGTTCGATAGTTCAGCTTCTAATTCATTAATCACCTTAGTAAATAGCTGTCTTAATGATTGTCGTTTGATTTTTAACAACTTGAATGATTGTATCAGCTATATTTAGTATATTAAAATAATCTGGCAGCTTATATACCTCAAAACAAGTTCAGATCAACTTAATATTTTCAATAATTCTAATAATTTCAAAATTTCTCATGTTCTAGTGTTCAAAAAGTTAATACAGTTCAATGTACTCAGTTTCAAATATAAAAGTTCACCATTTAAAATATTTCTTTTTCCTTTCGATTATCAAATATTCAAATAAAATGGTGGCATAACGTTTAATTATAAATCAATATTCAAAAAAAAATAACTTTTTATTTTATTAAATTTAATTCAAATCTATTTGCTTTCAAAATTCTAAAACTATTTTAAGCTCAGATCCCGGCAGGGATGCCAAGTGTGAAAAATTAATTTTCGATTTCTGAGTTCTAATATAATAAATAAAGGTATCACTTACCTTATTCTTCCGTTTCTAATGCCCGGGATGAGCTTAACCTGCAAGATTCCATTAAATAGACTCTTAATCAAGAGAATGAGAGTCCTTTTGATGCAAAAAAGATTTAATGGATAAGGAAAATAGATGACACGATACATTTCGTTCTGGAATTACGGATTACTATAACTACTACGACAACGCGTAAATAAAAGAGGAAAATGCGCTTACATCGCCACCCAGTTAAACTGATTCGCGCGCGTTAGCTCCGTTCGCGACAA
>BMAU01008353.1:0-12037 GCA_019973935.1 Trichonephila clavipes
ATTATATATAAATAAGTACCTTTTATACCTCGGAACCATTATTAATGACCAAAATAAGCTGAAATAAACAAACCGTATAAAATCGGCTAACAAATGTTTTTTTGACTAAAGAAGCAATTAAGATCGAAATTTATCAGCGGAAAAACAAAGTTAAGATTAAGACATTAATTTTGCCTGTGTTGCTGTATGCTAGCGAAACCTGGACGCTGAATGTGGAGACTATTCGAGCTCTGGAAACTTTCGAAAGAAAAGCACTAAGAACTATATTTGGGCCTGTTAAAGATCAAGGATGTTGGCGTACTAGATATAATTTTCGAGCTATATAGGCTTTACAAAGAACCTCAAGTTACTCAAGTCATCCGAAGTAACAGATTGAGATGGCTCGGCCACATCTGGAGAAATATTTTTTAAAATTTGATGCCATGTAAAAGGAAAATTCTTAATTGAAAAAGTTTAGTTATCGCATGTTTGAAATAATCAGTTGAATTTTGTACTTATAGAAATTTATTGAAAATAATCAGTTGCACAGATTTTTTTGAAAGCCTATGTATTGTGTCAGCTTTAGACCGCATTTTTATTTCTAATGTAAATTCAGAGAAAAAGCGCACCACCACAAGGTGCAATCACTTTATTATCTGTTTTGTCTATAAATTGAAGAGTCTAACCGAGATTGCGTTGCACTTATTTGTTTCTATTACTTTTCTCTTTAGAAGTTACTTTGATTTATCAGGCCTTCAATATATTTGATTTATTTAAAGAAAAACACAAACTTGTCTTTGAAATCTTTAAAATATTACTATTAAAAATTCAAAATAGTTAAAAATTAAAAACATAATTACCTACGGTTACTTCAAGCGATTAAATTGTAAAAGATGGAACTATGTGCTTTTTTTTATTATTTCAGCCGGCCAATTTCTTTGAAAATGAGTCTTTTGATGGTATATAAATCACAACCGCTTATTTTAAAGTAGCCCTCAGGAGTAAAATGAAACATCTACTGTGTAGGTCTCTATCTTCCAAAAAAGCTCCCCTGTCCCTTTTTAGTTATATGACACCGACATCCTGTGGGTATTAGGAATGTCCGTTGTGACCCCACTATAGGAATGGGAGAAAGTTGCAAAAAAAATGTAAACACATATACCAGAAACATTTCAATATCCATGTAAGCAGGGATGTAGGTATCGGACCATGGCTTGCTTTGTCACGAGTTCAAGCCCAGTACCACTAAAGACCGCCATGTAGGGCAGCGATGCACGTTAAATCTGTCAAGAGCTCAAGCGTCCTCCCCTTGGTGTGGTGTGGAAGTTAGGAGAGGGGATGCCAGTTCAGGTGTCATCCACGTCACTTGACCATGGTTCAAAATTACGTGGTCCGTCACCGAAAGCCCTCGTGTAGCTGAACAGGGCGACGTTAATATTCAATCAATCAATCAATCGAGATCTATATGAACTACATTAAACCTTTCATCTGGTTGTTCGAATTCTCCTAATTTAGACTTTGTATGTCTGCTGACTTTACATTTTTGACATCTAATGCAAGCCTTTGCCCATTCTCTAACTTGCTTTTTAATATCTAACCAGACATATTTTTCAGTCATTAGTTTTACAGTGGATTTGATACCAGGGTGTGAAGGTCTCCTAGGACCTCACTTTGAGAACGAGAATAAATAGGAGTCATGTAAGAACCAGTAGCCATTTTTATAAACAACTTTCTTTATTTGGTTATCTTATCCAAATAGAATCAAAGACTTATTGACAAATTTATCTACTAGTATTATGAGGTTTTAAAGGTAATATCCTTTAAATCAACTTAATTAATTAATGATCCAATTAATTAATTTATTAAATAACGATCACGCAAAGATTACCACGAAAAGAGATCCCAGAATTATATTTAATAATGTTCCTATTGAACATTTATCTTTAATCTCACTCTTAAAACTTTAATGAGACTTTAATTATAAATCAATAATTACCAACGGAATCTCAACTCCTATTGAGAGTAAATTATCTCTAACAAGAAATCTTCAATTTAACTTCACTATATCTTTCTGCTTCAATCTCTATCTCCTACTGCTCTAACTTTACTATTCCGTTTGACTTAAATACTTTATCTAATCTGCATATATAACAAGGAATCCTGTCCGCTTTTTTTTTGGAGTTGATTGGAAATAGGTAAGGAATTAAATTTCCCTAAAAAGGTCAACTCAGAAGGTTAGTGATGAAGTTCCGTATAGATTTGTGTGTCACAAGGGTGAGCTAAGCCATGAATTAGTTGGAACATTTGAAACCTAAATTTCTGTGGGATGTAAGCCCTAATTTTTTGCGTTGAGATGTCACACCAAAGTTTTTTCCCAGATGACAATGTAGACGGTTTAAATTTCAGAGCATTGCTGTGCAATAATTGTTGCAACTCTTCATCCCTAGTTTGCTCTTCTGCAATTGCATCAAGGTTGATTTCAGAAATGGATTCAATTCTGGATAAGGCATCTGCAACAACATTATCTTTACTTAATACATGTTGAATGTTACAACTAAATTCTGAAATGTATTGAAGTTGTCGTTGTTGTCTCGGTGGTGCTTTTTCATTTTTTTGCTTAAACGCAAAAGTCAGAGGCTTGTGTGGTCGGTATATATAATAAAATCATTCCCTTCCAACAAGTGTTTGAAATGTTTCACAGAAAGGTATGTTCCCAATAGTTCTCGATCATAGGCATTATACCTCATTTGTGTTTCATTTAGCTTTTTTGAGTAAAAAGCTATTGGCTTTCAGCCCTCATTTTCTAACTGTTGGAGTACCGCGTCCACAGCAAAATCTGATGCGTCTGTGCAAAGTGATAGGGGTAATCCAGATCTTGGAAAAGATAGAAGGGCAGCTTCGGCAAGGTCAGTTTTACACTTTTCGAAGCTTCTCCCGGTGTCATCAGTCCAATGCACCTTTCTGCGGTCTTTCTTCTTCGCTCCTTTTAACAGTTCATGTAGAGGTGCTTGAGTCTTAGCAGCATCCTTTAGGTATCTTCGGTAAAAATTTATCATACCCAGAAATGTCTGCAAGTCATGAATGGTTTGTGGTAGTTTGTAATTCGAGACAGCTTGAACTTTTTCTGGCAATGGGCGAGAACCTTCTGCAGTGATCAGAAATCCCAAATATATTCTACTTGGTCGGGTCCCATCACTGATTTGGAAATATTAATTCGAAGTCCATATTGCTGGAATCTTTCAAATACTTTTTTTAGATGTTCACTGTGCTCCTCTTCTGAATGAGTGAGTTAGTGAGTTAATATTAACGTCGCACTGTTCAGCTACACGAGGGCTTTTGGCGACGGACCACGTAATTTTGAACCATGGTCAAGTGACGTGGACGACACCTGAGCTGGCACCCCCTCTCCTAACTACCACACCACACCAACGGGAGGACGTTTCAGCTCTCGACAGATTTAACGTGCATCGCTGCCCTACACGGCGGGTCTTTAGTGGTACTGGGATCGAACTCATGACATGCCTGCCATGGTTGGATACCTTAACCACTGGGCTACCGCAGCCCACGCTCCTCTTCTGAAGATGAGGCAACAAGTACATCATTAAGATAAGGGAAAACAAAGTCGAGTCCATACAGTACTTCAGTGATGAAACGTTGGAAGGTTGAATGAGCATTCCTCAGTCCAAAACTCATAGTATTGAACTCGTACAAGCCAAATGGGGTGGTGATGGCAGTTTTTTCTTTGTCTTCCTCAGCAATAGGTATCTGATAATATACTGATGCGACGCTCTTTTATCTTCGTTTAAATTCTATTTCTTTAAAACCCAGTTTCTTAATTTAACATCGCATCATGACTTAAGTTAAAATTAATTCTATAAATAATAAATTAATGAAACTCATCTCACAATAAATTATACACTGATCGTATAGTTATTAAACATTATTAAATTTATTTCTTAACACAATTTACTTTAATACAAAATCAAAATTTAACTTAGCTTGAGAGAGGTTGCACGGAGTGGGAGGATGGGCATGTTCGACGCCCGGAGCCCCGCGGACAGTCTACAGCTCAGGGGTCTGCTCTTTTGTCTCTACAAGTCTCGATCAGAGTCTGGTTCTTCAAAATCGGGGTGCGTCCCGTTTTTATTCAGCCCCTTTTCACCTAGAAATTCTAGAGCGGACTCTTTGTCTTGTCCACGTAATTATCGCTGATTGGTCCAGAACCAGCGCAGAGGTACACTCTTTGAAACCCCGAGGGTTGATGAACTTGGAAACGCGCGAAATTTGTTGACGCACCCCACAATTTATGGGTCCATTGACCCCCAGGCGCGGGAGCCTTCTCGGCACACCCTTGCCGAGGAATTCAACCCCTCAGTGATGGGAAAAGAAACGAATTCCACAAAACTGACTTCGAAATTTTGAAGTTCTGTTGAATAATCCTGAATAATCCGCGCCTACCATCAATACCTTTACAAAATCTATCTTAGAAAAAAAAATTCTTTTTATCCTTCAGGATGTAATTAAAGTCCTCATATTATAGGAATTGGATACCGATCTGGTACTGTCTGTGCGTTGAGTCGCCTGTAATCGCCACATGGTCTTAATGTGCCATCCTTCTTATTGACCAAGGGCAATGGACTTGCCCATTGAGATTTTGAGGGTCTAATGATGTCGTTGGATATGCTGGAACTGCTTCGCCAGCTTCAACTTATCAGGGGCCAGTTGTCTTGCCTTCGAATAAACCGGTTGGCCAGTTGTTAGGATGTGGTACTTTACTCCATGTTTGACAACTCTGTTTACAAAACTCGGCTTGGTTAGATCAGGATACGAGTTAAGCAGGTTGAAATACTTGGAGGCTCTATTGACCGTGCTGAAATCATTAATTTCTTGCACGGTAGCAACTTCTCTTTTAATTGAAAGATTTGTTACTCCATCGATTAATTTTCTGATGTGCAGATCTATCAGCAACTGGAATTTTTGAAGGAAATCAGCACCTATGATTACTCGCTAAATTTTGGCATTAATAAATGGCCACTGAAATGGGCGTCTTAGGCCTAGATCCAGCGTGAGAATTTTTATACCAAATGTTGGAATTTCAGTGCCATTAGCAGCATACAGTTTATATTGAGAGGCTTGGCACTCGCCTTTCGTTTTTGTCCAAGGGAGAATCGAGACGTCTGCTCCGCTATCCACAAGGAATTGACATCCGGTTTCTCTGTCCTTGACAAATAACCGGGATTTGTGGCCTAAAATTTCGGCAGCAGGACTCGCCGCGGCGTCTACTGCTGGGATTCGTTTCACAACTCATTGAAGCTGCACGGCAGTACGCATTTGCCAGGGAGGTACTTCTTCCCGAATCGGAAATGGTAGTAGCAATATTTTCCCTGAGGTTGTAGTGGCGCCTTGATTTACTGCTATTCTACTTCTCTGATGGTGATGAGGGCGAGAGCTCTGGACTTTTCGTTGCAGCTTCAAAGAGACAAGTTGTTCTTCAAGAGTTACTAATTTAGACAGGAGTTCATCCACTCCTAAGGAATCCTTCTGAACCACTGCAGCATCAATTGTTCTTGGCGCCATCTCCACGATCTTGTCAACCAATGAGCTATTTTGTCATGTTCCTGTAAATAAATAAATATAAGGGTCAGCAGTTATTAGGTGCTTGTTTAGTAACACTCTAATAAATACTCAGCGTGTTGAGTTTTCAAAAAATATTCATAATTCAAACTTTAGCAATAACTACTGGAAATTTATTACGCGTGTCCATTTAACACCGTCAGCAAAGCAAATCAGTAAAACGTTGTACGAAAATGCCACGTTTTACAAAAATACAGTTTCGTTACAATTAAACATATGTATAATCGAGTGTAATCGATAGAAGTACACAAGTAAAATTATAAAATTGAAATATAAATTATGAGGATCATTTTAAACATTAACAGTAATTAAGTGCATTTATATAAAATAAGTTTAACATTTATTATTTAAGTTTAACATTTATTAGAATAGAATTAATTTGGACTATCTTACACCATACCCTGTTTCGCTGATTCAGAAACAGCTGACAGGTGCTACTATCTAGTGAGGGAAAATCTTCACAAAAACTGTCCTTTACACTATTTTTTCATGGAATACTGTGTTAACTTTTAACCAAAAACTTTTTCAGTTGTCTAAAAGGAGAAGAATAGAATCATATCAAAGAAGAAATTTTTCAATTGACGGATAAATCAGATTGAACTTAGATCATAACTGTGAAAAAATTAATTTTCGATTTCACAAATTCTAATATAAGAATAAAGGTATCACTTACCTTATTCTTCCGTTTCTAACGCCCGGGATGAGCTTGACCTAAAAGATTCGATTAAATAGACTCTTAACCAAGAGAATGAGAGTCCTTTTTGATGCAAAAAAGATTTAATGGATAAGGAAAATAGACGACTGATACATTTCACGTTCGAATTACAGACTCTACTACAACTACTACTGACAAACGTAAACAAAAAAGAGGAAATGCGCTTACATCGCCACTCTAGTTAAACTACAAGTTCGCGCGTTAGCTCCGTTCGCGACACTCCCCACATTGAGTTTTGAATTATTAAAATAAAAACTCAACCAGAGTCATTCAGTCCTTTTCGGGGTTTCAAGAGTCTACCATAACGAGATCGTCGAGGTCCCGGCTGTTGAAGTTCACCGTCAGAAGTTAAGATTTCTGGCAATTCAAGGGTCTCAAGTCTCGGCTCCACTCCGGTTTCCCCATCAGAAACACTGGAACAGGGCTGCATCGAAGAGGTTTCTTCCTGCTGGTGTCCACTTGTCTCAGCTCTGGCCTGCAGTCCAGCTCCACCATTAGAAATACTGGAACAGGGCTGCGTTGGAGAGGTTGCCACCCTCTGGGGTTTACTCAGTTCAGGATCTATATTAATGGGTAAATAACTTCCTTCATTAGCATCTGAAAATAAAGGAGAGTTCGTAGGGTGTACAGATGATTTATTTTTCTCCATCACCTCTAGGAGATACAATTTTCGCACTGGACGCAGAAAAGAGCCAAATTTAGTTTTTACTTGGGCTACTCCAACCTTCTTGTCTTTGCCAGGGTAGAGTTTCAAAATTTTACCTAAATTCCAGTTTAATCTTTTGGTGTGGTCATCTCCCACCAAAACACACACAATATCTCCTTCACTTAAGGTATTTTCCCCTTTTATATTTCTTGTCTCTCTCAATTGACCTAAATATTCTACTCAAAAACGTTTCCTAAGATCAATTTGTATTCTATTTCGGTACACTAATATTTTATTCAATTTATTTTCATCTATTTGATCTAACTCCGGCCCACCAATTTCTCTAATGTCTTGCAAAAACATTGCTGGAGTTAGAGGTTCCAAATCTTCGACGTCATCTGTAACATAAGTTAATGGTCTGGAGTTAATTAAACTTTCACAATCACAAAGAACTGTATACATTTCTTCATAATTCAAGGAAGTTTTTCCCAGTATTTTTCTTAAAGACCTCTTCACAGGTCCAAACAATCTCTCCCAGAAACCTCCCCACCAAGGAACCTGTGGAGGGATGCATTTCCATGACATTGAATTTAGCTCTTCTACATTCTTCAATTTTTCTAAGTTCACTTTCTGATAAAGTCGATAAGCACCTTTAAAATTGGTGCCGTTATCCGAGTAAATGACAGATGGTCGGCCTCGGCGTGCTATATAAATCTGCTTAAACCAAGCAAGAAACTGTCAGTCGAAACGGAGGTTAACAATTCAAGATGAATTGCTCTATAGACTACACAGGTCAATATCAAAATCCAATTTTTCTCCCCATTCTTAAGAATGAGAGGTCCTGCCAAATCTAATCCTATAATTTCAAAAACAGCAGCATCTCTCACCCGGTCTTGAGGTAAGAGTTCTTCTGATACCGAGAGAGATATAGGTTTCGCATTGAATCGTTTGCAAATAATGCAAGTCTTAATGACTTCTTTAATGGTTTTTCTTCCTTTCAGAATCCAATAGCTCTCTCTGAGAATGTACATAAGCATCTGAACTCCGGCATGACCTAACTATACATGCTTATAAATAATGAGTGCTTTGACTACTGGATAATTGGAGGGAAGTATAATAGGTAAACGAATGTCTTGTCTAGCGTATGATGATGTCGAAGCATCACAAAATACTTGTAGTGATAGGTTCATATCTTTAAAATCGAGTTCCGATAATCTTCTTGGAATCTTGAGGTCTTGTATCTCTATAAGTTGGTTTTTCCACCTTTCAAAATTTCTTTCGATGTCTATTTGTAATTTGGAGTTCCATGAAGTTTCTATCTTCCAACACTCTTCTATAAGTAATTCGGTGATGAGGGTAATAGGACATGTGAATCCTATCTGTTCAAAATATCGATGAGCCAATGAAAGAATTCTTCTTTTTGTGACTTCTTTCGATTCTGTTTCTCTGTAAGAGATGGAGATTCTTTCACATTCCACATAAGTCTAAGAACTATTATTTCTTCTGGGTCGGATTTCTGTTGATTATCTTGAAAGTCAAAATTTGATTCTATATCACTATGTCGCCATCCACGTAAATCGAATTTACCCAATGCTAACAATTCTCTGGAATCTCTTTGAAAAGATTCAAGTTCTTCGGAGGAATCGACACTCGCCACACAGTTGTCAACGAACATCGAATCTATCAATTTTTCAGCAGCCTTTTCCAAATGTTCAGGAGCCTGCTTAAAATGATGGTTTAATCTGCCGCTAATAAAAGGGACTGCAAGAAACTTCAAAACCACTCGACGATGCCTGTAGATAACAGCTTTCTCCGAATTACCACCTTCCCACCACAATAAAGGTAAAAAGTTCATGTCATTTTCGTGAAAAGATATCTGAAGGAAAGCTTTTCGAATGTCAGATATGACTCCTTTTTTTCCTAAGAGAAAACGATTTAAAATTGCTGGTATCATTTCTATCCAATTGAGACCCTTTTCTACGCAATCATTCAACGAGCAAGATTTTCCATGATGAGCTGACCCATCAAACACAGGACAAATCTTAGTCGTGGAATTTTCCTTGAATACAGGTCTGTGTGACAAATAATGAAATTTCCCACCAATCTTTGGTTCATCTTGTGCTATCTTTTCAATAATGCCTTCCTTTTCCCAGTCTACAAATACTTGTTCATAATCAATTAGTCTGCCTGTAAATTTTAAAGTTTTTACAGTTTTCTCCAATCTTCCCTTATCTAAGCTGTAGTGATCCTCCAGTTTTTAATTCCCTTCTATCCACGGAATACTAACGATGTATCTACCTTCATCATCTCGCAATACCATATTCTCAAAATGTTTCAAAGCAAGATCTTGTAATTCTAATTTCGATTTCTTTTCACTGAAATCTTTTATTCCTAGAGAATCCAATTCCCAAAGATCTGATATTTTTTCTCTGTTAGTAAAAAGAGAATGAACAAGAAGTGAATTCTCTAATTCAAATTTAGATTCACAGCATAACTGTCCATCCTAATCGAGTATTCACAGCTGTAAGCCCCTCAGAAAGTTGTTTTACCTCACCAGTAAATAATTTTCCAATTATGTCAGACCCTAACAGAATATGTATTTCATCAGAATGTTTTTCGAAAAGGCAAAGTTTGTTATTTGCGGACGAATCACTAATAAATATATTATGTGTTGCCAATTTCTGTAAAACGCGAGAGTCATTAATTCTAGAGATTCCTAAGCAAATGTTTTTCTGATCATTAACTTCCAGTATGAAACACTATTTTCCGTCATAACTGCGCAAGTTGATTAAATACTTATTATGAACTTCTGTCATTTTGTGTCCTCCAAAAAGTCCGTGAGTTATTGTTTCTTTCCCAATACTTTTTAAACCTATAAATTTTGCAGCATATTCTGAAATGTAGCTCTTTTGGCTACCAGTGTCTATTATCGCTCTCACCATTTGTTTGGAATTTCCATTTTCTATAAAGACAGCTAATGTTTGTAAAAAAACTTCCCCGGTGTTTTGGTTAGCTAGATCGGTAGACATTGACCCTATTTCTCTTTTCTGTTGCTTAAAACAAAAAAAATTATGATGTAAACCCGAACAAATTTCACATTTTGTTTTATTTATTGGGCAATTACGCGATAAATGCTTTGCGATTTTTAAACAGTTGAAACAAGCTCCTTTTCGCAATAAAATATTCTTCCTTTCTTCTATATATATATATATATATATATATATATATAAAGACATATTAATAACGTATTCACATTCATTCGAATTATGAGTCATGGAATCGCAAAATATACAGATGAGTTTTATTTTGTCTTTATTTTCTTTAACAGGTGCCGTTAGTAGTTCGCTTGCAGTATGAAAACTTTTTTTTTTTGGTTTTGTTGTTTATATGATCTGGGTTCTCGAGAAAAATTTGCTTTCGTTTCCTGTTTATGATTGCATAATTCAAAAGATGATTTATTTGTTGTATATAAGTCTGCTCTCGCGCCGTCAAGGATTGCGTAAGAAACGAGAGCAACTGCTGAATATCTGAGCCAGAATCCTTTTGTTGTAATTTATGATAATCTAATACCAAGTCAGATGGAATAAGTTTTAACAACATGGGGCACAAAATTTTTCCATAATTCGCGGAAGGTACGCCTAATGAATTTAAACTTCTTAATTGAACATTACAGTTATCAACAAATTTCCGAAAAGAACGAAGGTCATTAGAATTTTTTAAAGGCTGTAATGATAAAATTTTGTTCATGTGCGCTTGAATTAATATTTCCGGATTAGCAAATCTTTTCTTTAATAAGTCTACGGTTTCATCATAGGCCTTTGCCGAAATAGGAAAACCTTCAACAGTGTTTAAAGCAGATCCTCCCAAATGCGCCTTCAAATAATTAAACTTATCGACTTTATTTAAAGATTCATTATTATGTACGGCTGTTTCGAAGCTATTCCAAAAAGTTAACCATTTAGAAGCGTCATCTCCATAGAATCGTGTAATATGATATTTTGGGACTTTAATGCGAATGTTATCAGAATTCCGAAAATGTTCATCTTGTGATTGTGATAATGTAGTCTGTAAGGAGGACGATGTAACACGGGGTTTTGAAAATTCATTAATCTTCTTTTTCGCACGAAACTGCCAAAGTAACACTTTTTCTCTATATTTTTCGGCGATTTCAAATTCACCATCGAATTCTTCGGGCTTAAAAAGGGGTTCCATTTGTTGATCAATTAAAGTTAAAGGCTCAAATTTGATGCATAGAATTTCTACCAGTTCACATAATCTATCAACATTTAAATCAGAGTTCGATAGTTCAGCTTCTAATTCATTAACTACCTTAGTAACAGCTGTTCTCAATGATTGTCGTTTGATTTTTAACAACTTGAATGATTGTACTTCAGCCATATTTAGTATATTAAAATAATCACAGCTTATACACCAAAACAAGTTCAGATCAACTTAATATTTTCAATAATTCTAACAATTTCAAAAATTTCTCATGTTCTAGTGTTCAAAAAGTTAACACAGTTCAATGTGTATCAGTTTCAAATATAAAAGTTCACCATTTAAAATATTTCTTTTTCCTTTCGATTATCAAATATTCAAATAAAATGTAGCATATACATTTAATTATAATCAATATTCAAAAAATAACTTTTTATTTTATTAAACTTTAATTCAAACTTCTTTGCTTTCAAAATTCTAAAACTATTTTAAGCTCAGATCCCGGCAGGGATGCCATGTGAAAAAAATTAATTTTCGATTTCACAAATTCTAATATAAGAATAAAGGTATCACTTACCTTATTCTTCCGTTTCTAACGCCGGGATGAGCTTGACCTAAAAGATTCGATTAAATAGACTCTTAACCAAGAGAATGAGAGTCCTTTTTGATGCAAAAAAGATTTAATGGATAAGGAAAATAGACGACTGATACATTTCACGTTTGAATTACAGACTCTACTACACTACTACTGACAAACGTAAACAAAAAGAGGAATGCGCTTACAGCGCCACTCTAGTTAAACTACAAGTTCGCGCGCGCAGCGCGTTAGCTCCGTTCGCGACAAT
>BMAU01008354.1:0-15176 GCA_019973935.1 Trichonephila clavipes
AGTAGGTACCTTAAAGTCACAGATATATTTTTTAATTTGATGCTATGTAAGGAAAATTCTTAATTGAAAAGTTTAACTATCGCATGTGTGTGTTTGAAATAATCAATTGAATTTTGTACTTACAGAAATTTATTGAAAATAATCAGTTGCACAGATTTTTTTTGAAAGCCTATGTATTGTGGCAACTTTAGACCGCATTTTTATTTCTAATGTAAATTCAAAGAAAAAGCGCACCACCACAAGGTGCAATCACTTTATTATCTGTTTTGTCTATTAATTGAAGAGTCAACCGATTGCGTTGCACTTGTTTGTTTTCATTTCTTTCTGTTTTGAAGTTACTTTGATTTATCAGGTCATCAATATATTTGATTTATTTAAAGAAAACACAAACTTGTCTTTGAAATCTTAAAATATTACTATTAAAAAATTCAAAATAGTTAAAAATTAAAAACATAATTACTTGTGGTTATTTCAAGCGATTAAATTGTAAAAGATGGAACATGTGCTCTTTTTTTTAATTTTAGCTGGCCTATTTATTTCTTTGAAAATAAGTCTTTTGATGGTATAAATCACAACCACTTATTTTAAAGTAACCCTCAGGAGTAAAATGAAACATGTACTGTGTAGGTCTCTATCGTCCAAAAAAAAGCTCCCCCTGTCCTTTTTAGTTGCATGACACTGACATCCTGTGGGCGTTAGAATGTCCGTTGGGACCCCACTATAGGAATGGGAGAAAGTTTTCAAAAAAAAAAAGTGTAAACACATAAACCAGAAACATTTCAGTGTCCATATAAACACGAGGAAAAAAAGAATCCAGGAAGATGGATGCTGTCGTAGACCCATATTTACGCTTCATGTACCCCCCCAATTTTTTCACTGTGATAGACCCCTTGTAATTTGTCGTTGACCCCTGGGGGTCCATATAGACCACTTAGGGAATCACTGGTATAAATGCTCAATGCTAGGCGGTGCCGCTCTACGATAGAGCCTCTGTCTATAAATTATTAATTTCCGCATATATTTGGTGGTAGAGTGGAACAAAAAGTAAATTGCTCTGCTCTCGAAAATAAAAAAAATCAATTTGATACGGCATTTCGGGTATTTTATTTTGATTTGCACTTTTTACTGGTTTATTATTTCATTATTATTTTGAGTGTAAGCATCTTTTTCTGTTATCTTCAATGAGGAGTGGGGACCCCTAGAACCACGAAGCCCCTGGGCTGCAGCCCATTTAGCTCATACGTAGATCCGGCCTTGATGATAACCGTGTATATTATTTATGTAATTGGGGAAAGAGTATACATTTTCTGTTTTCTATGAACAAATTGTTATGTCAGTAATTTTTCCTTTAGCATGCATCAATATATCTTCGTCAGAATCTTATTATATTTTTTTCAATAGTAATTTTTATGTATATTGTGGTTAGGAGAAACGGATGCAATTCGATCTCTAGAAAATTTATTCTATTTAGTAAAAAATAAGAAATCACACACACACACAAATGAACTCGAATTCGTTCGAGAAGTAAAAATTTTCCAAATTCATCAATGGTACATGTAAAACGTCAATATTCTACCGATGCTGGCGCCATCTATGGAACAGCTTGTAAATTTATCATCATAATTATTGTGGTTATTGTTATATATGCCTGTGCTTCTTAATTTTTTTATGCTTCTGAATTTCATTTGATTTTTGACCTTTCGGGCGATTTCCTATGCCTTCAAGAAAGTTCAAAGCGTTGAAATGTCCATCAAGCTGATTCCTTAGGAACAGATTCTTATAAATTGTTTTCGTTGTTCATGTGTTTTAAGCATTTTACATTTTTCTAGAGTTGCATGAATTTATATAAATTTAACAAAAAAAATACTTGCTTTTTTGTGTCTAAGAAGAGCTCTATGTTGTAATATGTAAACTGGAGCGTCTTCTGGACAAGAACTTAAAACTAAAATATATATTTCTTTTACTTAAAATACCTATAAATAATTATAGGTTTGTCAAAATCATAAAAAAAAAAAGCTTTTTCTTCTGGTTATTTAGTTACATGAAAGTAATTTAACTAACTTAGCCGCACAAAAAATGATATAATTTTCTGCATGATCTTTGCAACCAAATATTGCAGTTTCAAACATATCTGTATGTAAATACACAATCCCCCTCCCTCTATTTATCTCTAAAATTTCTAAAAGATATTCGTTTGCCTGATATTTGCTATCCTACTTTAACAGGCAGTGCATGCTAAACAATGATAATTATCTATGCATGTAAATGACTGAAGTACTTGTCAGTTTGCTGAATTGTTGCTGTTTTCACGCACCTTCAAGGTGGATGGTCATATGAGTGTAAAAATTTCCGTTGTTAAAAATTTCGTCTTTGATCTGATACATTTGTATTTCATATAATTTCACTAACAACTCAAGTTAAAGAATTCTCTCTTTCACAGGAATTGTTTATAGATACTAATACCTTAACATGCTATTGCCAACATTATAATAACGTCGACAATAACATGGTGAATAAGAAGTTATAGGCTTTTTTAATAAACTTATAGATATAATAATTGAGACGTAGTTGAAATGTTGTATTTTATTAGACCTTTTTCTAGCATTCTGATTTGCTAGTTAGCTGAATAAAGTTATTTTTTAATAAAAAATCATAGAGTTATATATAATAAAAATATTGTATTTTTTTATGTTATAATTAAAAGTAAATGAATATGGAAAAAATGTGTTTTTTTTTAATAAAAATGTGTTTATGAAGACACAAAGTTCTAATAGAAAGTAAAAATAAAGAAATGCATAACTCTGGCAGTGCATATTAGATACCAAGTGTGTGTGTGTGTGTGTGTGATAACTTTTGCAGACAATTAGTTATTGCTGTTGAAAAGTAAAGTTTTTATTGTTTTTTAAGGTTTATATATATTTCTCTACGAAAATTTTAATTTGTTTTTATTTATTTCCATTTAATTACAGATTGTTGATCATAAAAAATAAGTCATTGTAAATTTTCATTTCGCAGGACAATTATTTTTTTGAAGAAAAAAAGAAGTTAATACCTTGAACAAGAGTTTTCCTCTTATCCTGTTAAATTTTCGACCAGAGATATTTCCCTAACAACTTGAAATTACCTGTACTGTAAATCATTTGGAAAGCTCACTGATCTTGTGTAATGCAGTCTATTTTGATTTCAGCGTAATTTCTTTTTCTTTCAGTTTCAGCATGTTGACAACATTCAAACCTTTCTTTAAAAACAAATAAAATATTTAAACATTATCAGAAACCAAGTCTGCATAACAAAAGCCTCAAAATTATGATCCACTTTGTTACGATGTTTTACAAATTGATTTCCCTATTTGCTCACTATTCTTTTACAGATATCTTTGCCTCCACTAATGTTTCGTACAACACATTAAGTTGCTACTAATATTCCGCATGGGAAGAATAGTTAATAAATGTTAAAAAAAAAGAGAACATTTATCTCTATTTGAAGCACATTATAAATGCTTTCCTTATAAATCCTCATAATAAGCTATGGCTGTGTGACATGATTAGCATCACAATTAATAGAAACTGAAGAGAAATGCTACGTTGTCTTGTAATGATTCAGCAATATTGATTTATTTGTTCGCGTGTGTGTGTGCAGGCAACACAAAGAAAATAACAAACTTTTATTTATTTCACATGTATATCACAGTAGGGAAAGCACTTGATTACATTTTGTAGGCGATCTGGGATTATACAGTGTCCGAAATTAGTTCACTCAGCTGTCACCTCTAGCAGCTAAAATGGCTATAAACTGGTTAGGCGTCAAGTGGAAGTAGGCTTGGATGACAGGTACGAGCAAATCATTCCCTGCTAATTCAAGTCAATGCCCCACTTCATTAATCGTAGTAATTGGAGAGCCATGGCGGCCTGGTATCTTAGCAACCCTTGACCAAATACTTTTAACGGTTGAGAAATCTGGTGAACCAACCAATGAGAGCAATATAGAGGAATGATAAACCGCAGTCCAGACAAGCCAAACTGCTATCGAATTCCAATTCGAGCTGGTAGCATTTTTTTTTTCTTATTTGAGGCATAACACAACTTTCTCACAAACAACCAACATTCAAATGCAATTTCCGAATAAGAAACTGATTGAGTAATTTTCCTTTCATACAGAGTTTGAGAGGCAGTTTCTCCCTCCTGTCACGTTCGATTGCGCTTAAGCGCTAATCATTTGCATATTTTAGCATATTTTTCCTTTCACGCGAATTTGGTTTGCATCGTCTTATTATCATGGTGCTACAACTTTGATAACCAGCTATATGCACTCATGGACAAAAAAATTAGCACACCAAGAAGGAGTCGTCAAAATGAAACAAAATTTTTCTTACGTAATGACTACTTTGATATATTGATATATAAGTAAACGATTAGAAAATCAAAGAAGAATGATCATTTATTTCAGAGAAAAAGGCAAAAGAACGGAGGATTTAATACCCTGTTGAATCCCCTCTAGCGCGAATGCACGATGCGATACGATCGGGCATTGAGGCACACAAGTTCTGTATGATGTCTTGAACCATTTCGTTCCATATTTGCTGTAACCTTACCTCTATTTCGTTCAAACTCGTGGGACGCCCAACTCACCGTCCCAAATGATCCCAGATATGCTTGATTGGAGACAAATCTGGGGATCGAGCAGACCAAGGAAGGGTAGTAATAGTGCGGAGACAGTCTTGTGACACCCTTGCCGTGTGAGGCCAAGCATTGTCTTGTTGAAAAATGGCTCCTGGGAGCCGTTGCATGAGTGGCAAAACATGTGGTTGCAGGATGTCATGGACATACCGCTGGGCTGTCATGGTGCCACAAATCAATACTAGGGGTAACATTGTATTGCAGGGAATAACATCCCATACCATCACACCAGATGGGGAAGCGGCGTGTCACTGTAAGGCAAAGGCAGGATTGAGGCGTTCACCACGGGGTCTCCACACACGAACACTATTGTCATCACTGCTGAAATTGAATCTGGATTTGTCGCTAAAGACGACTTGGTTGCATTCCGCTACAATCCAGTTTCCTCGTGCGTGGCACCACCCCAAACGGAGGCGTCGATGGGTGGGGGTCAAGGGCAGCACACGTAATGGGTGCCGCGATCCCAAATGTCCTTCAGCCAGGCCCCTTCGTATGGTTCGAGAAGACATAGAGGCTCCTAGTAAAGGTGCTACATGTGCCGTAATGGTGGCCAATGAAGCAGTTGGCTGTACACGTGCATTTCTTACGATGTGGCGGTCTTCTCGACGACTAGTCTGTCGAGGGCGTCCTGAGCCTGGTCTTCGTGTAAATGACGACTCTAAGATCCACTGGTCCCAACACCTCCTCACAACACAATCAGAGCGGCTTAATTAACGAGCTTGTCGCCTAGCTAACAACCCATCTTCCATCATGTCGATGATTCTCCCCCTCTCAAACTGTGACAGCTGCTCATATTGTCTTCGAAAACGGCGTAATGGCATGTATACCTCAACTCTTCCTTTGTAAACGATTCAGCACACTCAAACAAGCTTTGGGTACCTGTTTTATACTCAACGAAGAATGACGTTAAATGCCCTCTACCGGCTGTACGTAATGCGCAATCACGCTGCATTTCTAATCATTTACATATCTCCCCGACATGTACCTTCATGCCAAGTTTCGTTACGATCCCGCAATTATTCCTTGCTGCACTAATTTTTTTGTCCATGACTGTACATATATAAATGTTCATTTTAAAATATTTTGTTTTCTTACACACACACACACACACACACACACACACACAAACAAGAAATTTCTCAAAAAAAAATGTTTACTTTTCCCTCTTTTAAAACTACCACTTATGTGCTTCTCTTTAATTAACTAATTTTTAAATTTTCATGTAAGTTGTCAATTCCTTGAACAGATTTCTTATCATCCACAGCTCATACGCTTTATCAGGACGATTACAAAATCTTCTCAATCGGCGACTACATATTATTAGACATGTAAAGTGAATAGTGTTTAAATAAACGTAATAAACACTATTGAATGTAATTAACTGGCGTTATAAACACACACTATATATATACGTAATAATAAAATGACAGCCAAAAAAGTTTAAGAGCTGTCAGAGGTCATATTGGGATTACTCATAGTCCCTTCAGTGTATCTTGTTTGTTAACTTATTTTATCAAGTGCATTGCTATTTTGATTAAAAGATGTGCTTTGATAAAATGTGCAAAACTTTCTATTGTTCCCTACAGATAATGTGTTACCTGATATCTAAATGTACAGAGGTATTAAACACTTTTTTGTTTTCTTAAACTCTTAATCAGTTACTAAGCAATTAAGAATATCTGCAGAATGAATCAAAAAAATATACGTTATCTCTTGAAAGTATTCAGGGAGAATCAAGTGTTTAAAAGAAAGAATCGGCAGTGTTCACCGTCATTGTATCCCAGACACTGCTTTATCAACAAAACTGAAAACACTTTGATTGAGACATAAGTGATTCTCATTTGTGAAGCAGATTTCCATCCGACTTCTTTGTTCGGAAGATTGCTTTCAAGTGGAGATGAGTGGAGGATTGATAACTCTTCAAGAGTTTTGTGGGGATGTGTGATATGACATTTCGAAGACCTTAGAAACAACTGAAAATGCTTTCAATTTGAAAATTTGTGCTTTTCTTTAAATGTTAAGGAATGTGACATTTATTAATGCAGCAATTCCTTAAAAGCTACAAAGCAGGTGCGTGCGAATTGTATTGTCTATCAATTAGCATATGATTTTATGTTAATTAAGTGACATTTATATATATAAATAACTATATATCGCTCTTAGCCAACAAAGATTTTTTTCCCCTTTAAGCTCATTTTTTGTGTTATTTTAGCAGAACAAAATTATATTTACAATTACTGCTTTCTAATTCCTTTATCAAACGTAGCTATTTATTATATCATAAAATATATTTTAGAATTGTTTAAAAGATAAAAATAAGTTTTGAAGTTAAAATTATGGATTTGATTTTAAAAAGGCATAAAAATTATTATCCTTTCGAAAATTGGTCCCCTTTTACAATATATAAGAACTACATAAAATGAAACTATTGTAGGAAAGTTAGTTTTACTTTTGTGAAAAAAGTATGGTAAGTGCAGCATTTATATCGGCAGTAATCACTCTACTTACAGTATGAAATGTTAATTAACTCTTAAAAGAAGTCAAGGCTGCATTATTTACAAGACTAAGACAGAGTCAAAAGGTCTAAGGGTTCACTTTACCAAAAGTTTCTTAAAACTGATTGATTATATCAATATGATGTACACAGAAAAATTCCTGAAACATTTGAAAACCGTTAGACTCGCCAAGTATTGGTACAGTTGTTAATAGATTAGAACTGTAGGTTGTTTAAAATACTGAGAGAGAAGCGAAATGAACAGCCTTCGAAGCAAATTACTTTTGCATGTCGAATGAAGGAAGTTATGTGTCATAAGATTTTTACAATGCTGTTTCCACAAGACATGAAGTCCGAGTAATTTTGGAATGTAATTTTTTACTTCTAGTTCCAAATTTTAAAGATATGCAAGACATCGAAGCAAGAATACATATTTTTTCCGTTTCTTTTATACATAAATAAACTAAATTTAATAAGAGCAAAATGGTTCAACGACTAAATTTAAAATACACTCATGTCCATAAATTAAGAATAATGAAGTTCAGGCAAAGAAAGAGACAGAAGCAAAACAAATTTGACTTATTTGTAAAGTCAATTTATTAAACAAAAGGTAAAGAGCAAAAAAGATGCTATATATTTGACATAATTAATAAGAATTGCGATTTTTACTCCATGGATCAAATTTCAAAAAAGAACCTATTAACAAAAACAGTATAACATGGTTAGTATGATGGTTAATACGAAGTATGTCTCCCGGACGATGCAATACAGGCCTTATAACGCCTAGGTATGCTGAGTATCAAATTATCAATCTAATCTTGGGGAATATTACACCACTCATCAAGCAATGCCCTCCGAAGTTCCGGTAGACAAGTGGGAGGGGGTTGACGGGCTGCAATTCGTCCGCCAAGCATATACCACACATGCTCTATTGGATTCAAGTCCGGTGAGTATGCTGCCAATCCATACGGGTGATATCCTCCGATTGAAGGCATTCTTCTACAATGTTTGCACGGTGAGGACGGGCGTTGTCATCCATAAACAGAAATTCAGCACCCATGGCGCCCCGAAACAAATATACATGTTGTTCCAGAATGACATCCCGATAGATGTGGCCTCTCATCGTTGCACTCTGAACATGCAGGTCAGTTCTGGAACCAAGAATAATTCCTCCCCAAACGAGCCATCCTGCACCACCGTAACGATGTCGTTCAATGGTGTTCTCTTGGTGGTAACGGGTACCTGGCGCTCTCCATATTAAAGTCCGGCGAGAATCAGACTGCAAACTACACCTGGACTCATCGGAAAACACCACACAAGACCACTATTATGAGGTACCCAATGCATGCTCTCTACTCCAGGTTAATCGCAGGCGACAGTGAGTTGCGGTAAGTGGAACACATCTGACAAGCCTACGAGCATATAGACCAATGGGCCCTAAGCGTCTGTACACGGTCTGCCTTGAAACTGTCGTACCGGTAGCTGAAGAGAGCTGACGAGACAGATCTGATGCTGTGCTCCGTTTGTTTCTTTTGGCAGTAACTGCCAAATATACCGGTCCTCATTCGGCGTTGTAACTCGGAGGCGACCTGTGCTGTAACATCTACTCACATTACCATCATCTTGGAATCGTTGCCAAAGCGTGGAGATGACACTCGGGGCGATTCCAAGTTCCTCGGATACTTCCAGCTGGGTACGTCCACTATGCATAACTATGTGGTTATTGCACTGAAAGGCTTTTAAAGCGCTTGTGAACAATTTTACTTCTTTGCCGCCATTCCTTATATACCCCTCTCTTACACTCTCGTCATTGTGACGTACTATCCGCGCCATCTGGTGGTTTCCTGTAATTTGCATATTCTTATTCAAGATGTGTGGAATAATTCTACAGGTGAAATTTTTATTTTAGAGTTCAATTTCTGTGTGATTCTGATTTATCCCTAATTTATGGACATGTGAGTGTAACTTAAAAACCTGATTCACACACACAATGTTTCTGAAAAGGAACAAAGAAAGAAATAATCCTTTGGTGGGGATGAAAACTATATAACTGAGGATAGCATGCACTCGTATTTCGAAATATGAAAGAGATGTATTGCAAGTTACTTCGAAAGTCTTAAAATCCTTTTTTTTTAATAAACACATCTATATCAACCTGGGTAAAAGAAAACAACTGAGTAGTGGGTTCCTTCAATAAATATTTTTTCGAAAAAAAATTAAGCAATTTTTCAATGAAAATATATTTAGCAATATTTCAAGCTATTTTATCAAAATTTGAATATTAACATCTAGCTGTCCGTAAAAAGATTATTAGCAACATACGTGATTTTCCACTCATCAATTCTCTCATACGCCCTATATATTCGTTCAATTTATTATTATTATTATTATTATTTAAATTATTGCCGAAGACCGGAAAATTGTACCCCTACCCCATTCACTCTACGACAGAATGTCATAGGATTTATTTTGTAGCAAATTTTGTGACAAGACTTCATAATATGGCGTCGGCGAGCAAAGTGTTAAAGTGAAACCTCTTACTACCTTGGAGGTAGATTTCGGCGCAAAATACGACTAGCTACGAGAGAAAAGTTAAAATAAAATCGAAACAACGCGAACTTGGCCTTTACCCTTACATATAATGCCAATTATTCTAATTGATTATATAACGTCGTATATTTTCAATATAATGATCGTTTTTTTTTTTTGCCATATTTTGTATTGATGAAAAAAAGTATTGATATTTTAATTTATAAAACTCAAAAAAGTTTATAAATGTAACTTCATGTAACTTTTAAAATAGGCCTTTCTAAGTTTCAAGATTTGAAAAGGGTATTTCTTTTCAAACGTACTCAAATCACACCTTAAAGAAATAAATAAAAAAATTGCGTCTGTAACAGGATGAAACCATATTCGACCTATATTTAAGCAAACAGTGGAGAACTATTTCTCTGATGTTATTTACTAATAACTTATCTAAAACATAAATTTTCCCCGAGTATAAAAGAATTTCTTACAAGTGCTAATTTCCTATAGAAGAAATTCCAAATTATTGTCACTTTTTTTCTTGAGTGAAAACTTTATAATGATGCAATTAAATAAATGTAATTGCTAAATGTTTAAAAGACTAATAAAAAATTATTTATATCATAATTTATTGGTACTATATTAAATCTAAGAAATAACATTTAAAAAAAATTAATATGGATTTTTCAATAGCAGAAATTAAAGAAATAAAGCGTGTTTTTTTTTCCAGGTATAGAAGTTTAAGTTGGCATTACTTTCCAAGATGGCGACCGATTTAACAGCTGTCAAGTGATTTATTCTCAGTTTGGTTTAGCAATTCATCAAAACGATCATCAAGCAAGGCGTAGATTCGTCGAATGGGCCCAAAACGATTGCCGTTGTTCCTGATTTTCATAAGCGAATTTTGTTTAGCGATGAAGCACACTTCTGGTTGAATGGCTACGTCAACAAACAAAACTGCCGCATTTGGAGTGAAGCTAATCCACAAGTGTATGTCGAAACACCGTTACATCCAGAAAAACTGACTGTTTGGTGCGCTTTATGGGCTGGTGGAATCATTGGTCCGTACTTTTTCAAAAACGATGAAGGCCACAACGTTACAGTCAATGGTGATCGGTATAGAGCCATGATTACCAACTTTTTCATTCCTGAATTGAACAATCATGATGTCCAGGGGCTGTGGTTCCAACAAGACGGCGCAACATGTCACACAGCTCGTGCCACAATCGATTTATTGAAAGACACGTTTGGTGACCGCCTACTTTCACGTTTTGGACCTGTGAATTGGCCTCCAAGATCTTGTGATTTAACACCGCTAGACTATTTTCTGTGGGGCTATGTAAAAAGTCATTGGTCTATGCGGATAAGCCACAAACGCTTGACCATTTGGAAGACAACATTCGCCGTGTTATTGCCGATATACGGCCACAAATGTTGGAAAAAGTTATCGAAAATTGGACGTCCAGATTGGATTACATCCGAACCAGCCGTGGCAGTCATATGCCAGAAATCATATTTAAAATGTAATGCCACAAGATTATCTTTCGAATAAAAAAAAAATTCATGTCAATAGAATAATACGTCGTTATTTTATTGCAATTTAAAATTCTATACCTCTAAAAAAACAACCTTTAAAAGTATATAATTAACTATTAAATATAATTATTTCAATTAGCAATTTTTATTGAAGTAATAATTATTATTTAAAGTTAACAATTTTGAACGGACCCTCAAAATTAAGGGTTCTCGACCTTTTTTTTCAGCTGGGCCACATACATATGTCAGTCATTTCACGCGGGTCGCATACTGTCATGATAACTGTGAATGTGTACTTGTGTTAACTGTGTATTGTAACTGTATATGATTGCTTGTGTTGTTGCTGTTGTGAGATGACGTTGTCACCTCATGCTTAATAAAATATTATAACCAAGAACTGTTTGAACGCTTCGAATGCAAATGTTCTGAAGAACATTCTGAAACTAATAAACATAATATGGTGACAAGAGTATAAGCGATTATATCGGATTGAAAAGATATCCACGTGCGTTATGGAAGCTTTCCCACCCCTGCTCCGCTGGGAAATGTGAAAGAAAAATAGCGAAAATAGAGGCAAGAACTGGAGAAGTATGTGCTTGCAACAGAAAAAGATGATCGAACAGATAAAATTAAAATTGCAATCCTGTTGAACTTATTGGGCAGAGAAGAACTTGAAATATACAACACCTTCCAGTTAGAATTGAAAGCGAATTTTTCGGAGGTTCTTCAAAAATTTGAAAAATATTGCTCACCACGACAGAATGTTGTTTATGAGCGTTATAAATTTTTTTTCATGTGTCCAACTGGAGGGCCAAACAATTGAGACATGTCACTCAGCTAAAGACCCTAGCATCCACGTGCGAGTTTGCAGAGCAAGAAAATGGATTGATTCGAGACCGCATCGTCCTGGGTATTAAAGACAGTGGGTTACAAGAACGACTCCTGCGAGAAAATACCTCAATATTGAAAAAGCGATCGAAATCGTCCGGGCAGCTGAAGCGACCCGGGAACAAATCCAAAATATGAAGTACGATACAGCCACAATAAACTTCGTGAAGGAGAATCAGAACAAGCCTAAAACACCATACAACTGCAAAAAGTGTGGATGAAAACACAAGCCTCAAGAGTGTCCAGGGTTTGGGAAAATTTGTGCCAAGTGCAAGAAGAAAAACCATTTTGCTGCTAAATGTTTCCAGAGTACAAAGAACATTCATGAAATGAACGCTCCTGAAAATGAACTGGTTTATATATATTGATTATATGTGAATAAAAATGAAAGTAAATGTGCAATGGAAAATATTACAGACTCTAATTTAAGAATGTAGAAATGGTAAGTGAAACAACTTAGTATAAAAAAATGTTTCATTAGATGTAAATAATAAGTGTTTTGATGTAAATTTTAAACTGGATACTGGAGCTGAAGTAAATATTTTGCTACTGTTTATTTTGAGTATGTTTAAATTTAATCCAAAACATAGTAAAACTAATATATCTCTAACTACATATGGTAATTTTAATTTAAAGCCAAATGGTTCCCTTATAATTAATTGCTCTACTGATAAACTCAAAAATGTTCCTTTGCCTTTCTATGTAGTAAATGTAAAATCCAAACCAATATTAGGGTTAAGAGATTGTAAGGAATTAAAACTTATTGAAAGAATTGATACTATTGAATGTAGTATAAGTAAAAATGAGAGTTAATTAAGCAATATATAAAGATGTATTTACCGGGGTAGAAGAATTTCCAAATGAACCATATCACATTACTTTAAAAGATAATGCTGTGTGTGTGTGTGTGTGTGTGTGTGTGTGTGTGTGTGTGTGTGTGTGTGTGTGTGTGTGTGTGTGTGTGTGTGTGTGTGTGTGTGTGTGTGTGTGTGTGTGTGTGTGTGTGTGTGTGTGTGTGTGTGTGTGTGTGTGTGTGTGTGTGTGTGTGTGTGTGTGTGTGTGTAATTCACCCACCAAGACGCGTTCCTCTGGGGCTCCAATTTTAAAAGTTTTTAGTGTTAATAATGAAATAGTAATACAATGTGATAGTTCAAAAGATGGGCTTGGACCCTATTTAATCCAAAAAGGTCAACCGGTATAATTTGTTTCACGCAGTTTAACAAACAGTGAGAAAAATTATGCTTAGATTGAGAAAGAATTATTGGCAATTGTTTTCTCATTTGAGAAATACCATAATTTTGTATATGGACGTAAAGTTCTTGTACAGAGTGACCATAAGCCCTTAAAGGCAATTGTTAAGAAACCTATGCATAAAATATCTTCTAGAATGCAAAGAATGATTTTAAAATTATTAAAGTATGATTTTGAAATAAATTATGTACAAGGTAATCAAATGTTTCTCGCTGATACTTTATCACGAGCATTTCCTGTTAGTGAAACTGTAAGAGGTGATCCTGAAATGCTAAATATTGTTCATACTATTTCAAAACATTTACCCATGAGTGAAAAGAGACGTGTACAATTTAAAAAAGAATCTGAATTAGATGCAGAATTACAAATAGTTGTTAAATATATCAAAGAGGCTTGGTCTAAATCTTACAAAAACGTAGACAATAGTGTAAAAATATATTATAAAATTAAAAATAACATTTATATTCAAGAAAGGTTGTTATTTAGCAATGAGAAAAACTAATTGTACCTCATAGTTTGAGAAAAGATATACTACAACTAATTCAAGAGGCTCCCTTTGGGATAGAGAAATGCAAGAAAAGAGCTAGACATAAATAATGTATTGGCCAGGGTTGAACTCTGACATAGAAACATTAGTATCACAGTGTGTAATATACGAAAAATTTTCAAAAGCGAATAGTAAAGAGCCATTAAAACCTCATACAGTTCCCTATAGACCTTTTGAAAAGATAGGAGTTGATATAATGGACTTGGGTAATACAAGTTATCTAGTTGTAATAGACTATTATTCAAAATGGATTGAAATTGCTGAGCTTGTAAATAAGAGTGCAGATGAGGTAATAATTAAACTTAAAACAATTTTCTCTAGATTTGGTGTTCCAAATATTGTAATATCAGATAATATACCATTTAATAGTTATATTTATAAAAAGTTTGCAAATGATTGGGATTTTAATTATGCATTCATTTTTTTTTTTTAGTCCTCATTACTCCCCAAATAATGGAATGGTTGAAAAAGCAGTAGGAATTTCTAAAAGCATTATGAAAAAGGCAAGGAAAGATAGACGAGATTATTTAGTAGGTTTAATGGAGTATGGAAACACCCCACTATCAGGTCTTAACCTATCTCCAGCTCAAATGATGTTTAATCGTAGATTAAAAACAAAATTACCCATCTCGAATAAATTGTTAAATGCTGAATTATGTAATAACATTCGAGAAAAGCTAATAAAAAGGCAAAACGTTCAAAATATACATTATGATAAAACTGCTCATCCATTACCTGAACTTGAGCCAGAAGATAATGTCAGAATACTAAATTTTAAAAACAAAACTTGGGAACCGGCTAAAATAGTTTCAAAGCATAAATTACATCCTAGGTCATATTTTGTTAAAAATCAGTCTGGCAATGTTTTAAGACGTAATAGAAAACATATAAGAAAATCAAGCGCACCCTTTAATATAGAAACAGATCCCAATGACATAAGTACTTTCAATTCTGATTCAGAAGTAATTGTAAATCCTCAAAATATACAGAACTGTAACGAGTCAGATTGTAATGTCCAAAGAAGAAGTAACCGGGTTTGTAAACCATCTTATTTGAATGACTATGTTGTATGATTAATAACTTAAAGGGGGGATGTCATGATAACTGTAACTGTGAATGTGTACTTGTGTTAACTGTGTATTGTAATTGTCATAAGGCGTTAGCCAAGTCTCCACTTTTTCAGTGATTTCATTGAACTGAACTATTGTAATTGTAATCCCCTCATGCTTAATAAAATATTATAACCAAGAACTATTTG
>BMAU01008361.1:0-46519 GCA_019973935.1 Trichonephila clavipes
ACGAAAAAAATTAATATTGGTATTCACTTTCTAGGTATATTATGAAATCCTGCATCAGAAACAAATAAAATAATTTGAATGCTCATAAACATTTAAGATTTTGTATAAGAAGCTTAAATGATCTGCTAAAAATATTTGCGAAAAAGTACTGAAGTGACTTAATGGCAATTTTCTTGAATAAAACGTATAGATTGATTATTTTTATAAAATATTTGAAAGAGAATTATACACACTCACAACAAACATAAATTACCAGGCGTAAATTCTCTAAATTACGTAATACATATTTAAACTATTAACGTGAAGCAAAATTTGATCAATGAGCTTAGATCTGTAATGACTGAGGTAACTTTTTTGCACCTGAAGTTTAAATTTGTTTTACTTCTATTTTTTGTTCTTCCAGTCACTTTATTTTACATATAATGCATGCATATTTTATGCTTTACGTGTTGCAAAATAAGGCGATATTTTTAACAGAAAAATGTAAGGTTTAAAATCACGACGATTTGTAATTTATATCTCAATTTATTACTACCTAAAAGAATTTTCTTTAAAAATCTTATGACAATTCACACATTTTTTTTTTTTCTATTTGTATTCCTAGTGTTTAAAATTTCCAAGTTGAATTTCATCAGGAATCTGTTTATTACTATGTTTTTGGTATAACGCGAAGAAAACTTTAATTCTGTAACATCTACAGCCTTTTTAAGGTGTGTAAGCTTGCAATTTGGGGTATCAGCTGCACGGGTCAGTTTCTCATCATTTGAGCGGCTCAAAGGTGCCAATAGTTCTGGAGGAAGATGTGCTTTTGAATTTGCACTGTTCATAAACAGTCAAATCGAGGTACATTACTAAACAATCAATCAATCAGCTTCGTATGGGAAAAATGTAATGTAATGTTTCAGAGAATGTGAAGCCTTGAATTAAAGTCTATAATTTTGCTTTTATCGAAAGGTTTTCAGCATTTTATTTTTGCAAAACCGCATTTTCTTCGGCGTAGTTTATTCGGATACTAATAGAGGGGCTCTAGATGTTTTTGTACGAAAGACGCTTCAAAAGAATACACGGTGAATTAAATCTTGGCATTTATAAATCTTTGTTATAAGTTTGATAATACTGCATAGACCTTGATGCAATGTATATCTGCGATTATCTTAGACTTAGAAATGGCGTAGTAAAGTAGAAAAAAATTTTACATACTCTTCTTTAAAAAAGAAGAATTTCATAATTTCAGAATAAGTATTCCAGTATTTTTAACGAAATGTTCCAAAATTTAATGTATTAGTAATTTTAAAAATTCTTCTTCAATGGCTCAACACCCCCTGGGTGGGTCTGGGCTTTTTCAAAAAGTCTTCTTCAAGCATCCCTACTTTTGGCAACTGTTATCCAGTTTTTAACCTTGAAAGTATTATGATCTTTCTCAATACAATACATCTATCTTAGGAGGTCTGTCCCAATGTCTATTTCTATATACACTTTGGCAGAAAGATTTTCTTGTAGCAACGATCTTCATTCATTCTAGCCAGATGACAGTCTATTTAAGTCTCCGTAATTTAACAAATTTTACAATATCTGGTTGTTTGTAAATTTTTATAGAATTCCAAATTAGATTTTCTTCGCCATCATCTCCTTCTTCCTCTTGGACCCCAGCAAGAATCCAACGTAAGATCTTTCTCTCAAAAACTCCCACAGCTTCTTCACATAAAGTCAATGTTTAAATCTAATGCATAAGTCAGGACTTTAAAATTGACTCTCAATTTTGCTACTTCTTCCTTAACAGATATTTATTTTGTAACAGTTGAACAAAAAAATGTGTATTTTAGTTATTTTTTTTTTTTTGCCAAATATCCGAGAGCTTGATCTGAACTTGTAACATATCTTAAAACAGGAAAATGTTTCAATTTTTTCACGAAAATTTGCAACGTTGTAATTCATTCATTTGTTTATTATATTACGTTTTTAAAATTTCAAAAAAATTCCATGTATATTAAATTTTTTCTTTTACTATGCAAAGAGGTCGTTCATTTAGCATCACTGTATAGAAGAAAAACACGAAACACATTTTATATCAGAAAAAAATCAGCCAACTCGGATAAAAAGGAGTAACATGAAAAAATAGACTACTTTGTATAGGATAGTGAAGTCAAAATATAGCATTAATGTAAGAATATACTTATATTTGAAAAGATATTCCAAATTCTCGAGCCTTATTCTGTAACATTTAGCAAAAACAGCCTTAAATATGTATTTTTAGATTCCACTAGTACTATACACTCAACCAACTTATACTACTGATTATCAGGAACGTCTTGAGGCATGGGCCAACTGGGCCTGGAGCCTTGGCCTCTATAGAAGCCTCGTTTTATTCTCGACTGAGCCTTATGATGATGATTGGGATAAATTTAACGATTAAATGTTTTTCCGTTGTTTAAATGTTTCTCCGTAAAACTGGAATTTTAAAAACTATATGTCAACTGGCAACAGTTGTAAGATCGTCTTGTAGTTGAATTAATCATCACTCAAATTAACCGGATTTACCGTTTTATTATTTTCTTCAAAGCATATCACTATATATCTACAACTCTATTTACAATTATAACTCGCATAGGGAACTACAGGCATCGTTCTCCATTTTTACGTTCGAGACCACCACCTTCTCTCCTTCCTGCTCAAAGGCCATAACAGTTCACAGCAGCGCCCTCTTTCTAGTCTATCGTGTACTATGTGTCAAGCCTCCTAGTGCACTATGTGCCACGCCGTTACACAATGTTAAGACTGCATTATTGTGTAATGAGCGCTGTCCACATGTTTAGGCCTAGGCCTATACTATTACACATCATCATTGCTCATTATGTCAAAAGGTGGCAGTCGTTCGAGCCGGTTTGTGTGATTGTAAGTCATGCACATTTGTTTGTTTCGAGGTACTTTTTGTACGAGTATTTGACAGCGTCTACTTTTAAGATTCAAACGACATTTTTGTTGGGACCCAAGGCCTTCTTTTGTATAGGAGAAGTCTTACGATGTCCCTGCTGATAATTTGTACTTTTTTGTAGTTTTAATAACTCAGTTATTTACTAAAGTAATTGTAATTTTTGTACAATTTTTAGAAAGTTATACTAGTCAGCAATTTTTTAATGTAATTCTGCGTCTTTTACTTACGAATATTTCAGAATAAGGAAATTTCCTCGATTTTCATAACTGTGCAATATTTTTTATATATGACTGATTGAAAAGAAAATGCCTTTGATGGCAGAATAAAAATGTTCCCAGCTGCTTGTTACCGCCCATTTCAGTTGCCTGTTAGCGCGAGAAAAATCAGTTTCAATGTTAAGACACGGTCAAACGAAGAGGTCAACACCTGGTTCTCTTATATCTGAAAAAAGAGATAATTTCGGTTCATCTTTCTGTGTGAAAAAAAACTCCGCTTCAATTGAGTGCTTTTTATGTATTTGATCTTTCTGTATTTTCAATGACTTTCCAAGTAAGAAATTCAAGTACCGTGGGTGTGGTGCTATTCCGCGAAATAGACTCAATCGAATAACAATCCACTTGAAGAGGGTTGATTTCAATGCCCTCTTTCACTTCTGGACTAGGAATTATTTTTAGATTGGAGCTTATATTTTCTATAATGCATTTGCTTTTTTTTTTACCTTTGTCGGTTTTTTAGTATCAATAAACATATTTTGAAAGGTTGATTTAATAAGCGATATGTGCTTTATTTTCATACGATTAAACTTTAGACCAGGGGTACTCAACCTTTTTTTCTGTTGGGCCGCATACATATGTCTGCTATTTCATGCGGGCCGCATACGTATATTAGTTATTTCACGCGGGCCGCAACATGAGGATAAATGGGAGAGAAGGGGGGGGGGAGAAATGCTTTAAGAACAATATCACATTGGTAATTTAAAATGTGGAAAATTGATCAAAATATTATAACTTCTAATTTACTTTTATTAATTATTTTTTTTATATTTTTTATTTTTGTCAGTAACACTAAATTAGAAACAATTAAGGTATCCGACTACGTTTCGGAACCGTGATTTTTGCGAAAGCGTATAAATGGATAATATTTATGATATTTAGTGTCACTTAGATTGGAAAACGTAAATAAATTTGTTTTAAGAATGGTATTACAACAAAAAATTATTTAAGTACAATGCTTTGACAAAAAATGAACAATAGAATGACCAATTTTCAAAATACTCTCCTTTTGTGGAAAATGCTTCTATTATAATAATATTTTGTCTGTATATAGCTCAGACCTCTGTACAGAGGCTCAACTAGAATTTTTGAAATATATAACTTAGAAGTGGGTTTATCCACATGTTTTACGACAACAGAGGGGAGAAATTTTAAGAAAAAAACGCCGATAACTACACTGCTGGACAATTGCTAAGGACGGATCACAAATTGCTATGTAGCATAACATTAAGCGAGACATGAGGCCTAGTAGGATAAAATTTAGTTGCCACACTGTCCAGACATTAGAATAAAGAATATTTATTGTTCTGGAAAGTACAAAAGCTGTGAAACATCTGAAAGGGAAAAAAATGTTCATTTGATCTGCGTACGTACGGAGAAATGGAACAATGCATCTAAAAGTCAGCAGGCACCTTAAAGAAAGGTATCAGTACGGGATATGTCCACCGTGGAGTGTGATGCAACATTCCACACGTCGTACCATACTTTGCACAACATTATCCAGCAGCTGTTGAGGCAATTTATCCCATTCCTCTGTGAGTGCACGGACGAGGGTGTTCTTGTTTGTCGGAGGATAGTTTCGACCAGCAACTTGCCTCCCCAAAGCATCCCACACATTTTCAATGGGGTTTAGATCTGGAGAACGCGCTAGCCATACGAGACGTTGAATACCCTCGCTGTTCTAGACAATCCTGAACAGCGAGTGTTCGATGACATGTTGCGTTGTCGTCCATAAAAACAAATTTATCACCGACAGCACCACGGAAAAAGACGAACATGAGGAAATAGAACTTCATCAATGTATCGTTGGCCCGTCATAGTCCCATTCGCAAACACATGTAGGCGCGTGCGACCATTGATCATGATGCCGGCCCACACCATGATACTGCATGTCGGATATCGGTCCTTTTCCTGGATATTTTCTGGACGATAAGCAGTATCACTCTCGCGCCAGATCAGTTGACGTCTACAATCCGATGACAGACTGAACCTACTCTCATCTGAGAATAGTACGCTTGCCCAGTCCTGTTCAGTCCAATTGTGATGCTCACGACACCATTGCAAACGGGCAGTACGGTGCTGTCTGGTCAATGGGACACACACAACAGGTCTGCGTGCGTATAGTCCTCCTCCCCTCAAACGTCTGGCAACAGTTTTTCAGGAGATCTGCTTTCCTGAGGCAGCAAGAAACTGATTTGCCACCTGCTGAGCTGTGGTGCGCTTGTTCCTTTTTGCTGATAGGACGATATATCTGTCTTCTGCAGGCGTCTTACTTCTAACACGACCTCCCCCGTGCCGTCTACTACACATTCCAGTAGTTTTAAATGACTTCCACAGCCGTGAAACAACGCTGTGAGCGATGTCGAACTCCCTGGCAACATCTGTTATTTTTCGCCCTTCGATCTTTCCAATAATTCGGCCACGCTTAAAATCATCTATGTGATGTCGGGAAGACATGCCAAAAATTTTAAGTTCGTCTATTAAATCTTTCCTGTAAAACTTTGACTTGAAACAACAACTGTCCACACGCGTCAAAACCTTTAAAGCTCTTATGAACGCTATCACGTGATGAACAGACGTGGAAAAAAAATTTGCATACTCATACTTTTTCTTACTAATATCCTGCACTTATTCTAATTTTCCACATTTTGCTTCCTTTCATTTTGTGGTTGCTATGGTTGATAGTGTTATCAGTCCTTAGCAATTGTCCAGCAGTGTATTTCAATTGGTGATAACTCTGAAAATTATGTGATTTTTTTAAAAATTATAGTTGAGCCTCTGTACAGGGATCTGAGCTATGTACAAGAAAAATATTATTATAATAGAAGCGTTTTTCACAAAAGGAGAACATTTAAAAAATTGTTATTCTAAGTTAATTTTTTGCCGAAATATTGTATTTAAATAAATTGTTTTGTCAGAATGTCCTTAAAACAATTTTATACATATATTCTAATCTAAGTGACACTAAATATCTTGAAAATTATCCATTTATGCGCTTTTTTTAAAATCACAGTTCCGAACGTAATCGGAGAGAGAGAGAGAGAGAGACCTTAAAAAACACTCCTTCACAGTTTCTGCATCAGTAAACGGTTTCATGTGTGATTACCAATAATATAACAAACTTCATGGGATGTCTTTGTTACCGCTGTGATATTACCACTAACAGAATGCTTAGTTGCTATTGCAAAGACTATTCAAGAAATCCTACTTATCACCTCTTGAAAGAGATCTTCGAGGACAAGTGTCATTGAGTGATTCCTGTTTATTGGTATATTTTAAATAGCATTTTCGTGACAAATCAAACAATTACTGTTACATGTTTGTTTTTCTCAACAAAATAGTCAACCTCCCAATCGTCTTGAAAACGATATATTTTCTTCGAATGTTTTTCGCTTGCAAGATATGAAAGATAGTTAAAAATTAGTTCCACCCATAAAATTGTCGTTACTCTACTCTTGTCTGTTATCACTAACCGTAACCGTTCTGAATAGAGTAAGAGTATCAATTCGTACCCGTGCGACACCGACAGCAAAAGACAATTGATGTATTTAATTTCTTTACAAAGAACCGACAGCAAAAACGTTCTTAAGGTATCCGACTACCCTAAAAATGATGTGACAAATTTTTTTTATGATTCTATTTTTAGACCAACAAAGCTTTATAAAATTACCAAGTGTTTTATTTTCCGTTCCTAGAACAAAAGTTACAACAAGTAAAGCAGATTTTTATTCTGAAATACGTTTTTTTCGGTTTCTTTCCACTTTTTAAACTAAAGTATATTTTAAATATTAAAAGCCTCACTTATTTTTCTTTATAAAGAAGACATCTGGCAATTTCAGGATATGTGTTTATTGACTTCTTTTAACGTTTGATATTACTGCTAACTTTTTTTTTTCATTCTAGTTTTTACTGAAATAAGTTCATTTTGATTTTCATATTTTATAAAATTACTTATTTAGTATTCTTGTTTCTCATGGGACATGAACGGATACCAGAAGAAGCGAAAGTTTCGTTGTATATCGTTGCTTTAGACTACTTGAATTTGTGATTTTCGACATCATTGAAATCATTTCAAGAACTGTGATTGGAATTTGTAAGAAACACATCAAAGGTGAATAATTTAAATATTATAAACTTTGAATGAGAATACAGTTTTTATAGTGCATGCTGCGTCACAAGCTGCAAAAAATTTATAGTACTTTTCTGTTTTTCTCCGGTGCAAGCGAAAAAAGAAGTCGTAGTGTCACATTTTTTGTAAAAATCACAAAGGATCAGCGTCTAATATGGAAAAAAATGATACAACCGACGCCAAATGGAAAATTCCAGTTGGTGCAGAAGAGAGTTGGCCTCATTACCTTACCACATGTTCAAAACATGTCGCGGTCTTTTCTTATCTTAAATATACATTTTATATTATTGTTCAAAAATGGATGAAAAACCAAAGAGAAAACATTTATTAACATTTTGTGTGTGTGTGTACATTGATGGGAATATTTACACATCCCAATGGGCCAAAGGTTGAATAAAAAGAATTGTCTACTTGAATAAACGTAGAAGTACCAAATTTAAATTTATAGTACATGTGGTGTGTAAAATGTTCTTCATTTTAAAATTTTTATTTTATTATATTCTGTAGTAAACTGTTTGGATTGTGTTTGTACGTTTAATCTCTAGGCATTCTATTTCGAATTTTTAAAGTTTTAGAAACCCCTTTTATTGTTTATAGTATAATTGCTATAACTATATCATCATATTTTACTTATAAGGAAATATTGTCTGATTTAAAGAAGCACATTTAAGGTAATAACTTTTTTAAAAAAATTGGAATATATTATTTAGAATGTAGGTTTAAGGCTCAAAATTGAAAAACCAAAGAGAAAACATTTATCACTTTTGGTTAATTCACTTTTTTAAATTAAATAACTGTCTCTTATTTTACTAAAATTATTGGTTATTCCACTTAAAGATAAAAAAATGGTGAAAAAACTACTACATTACTTTAGAAAAGGCTGCAAACGAAAAGAAAGTTAGAAAAAATATCATAGTAACAAAATCTCATTTTAAGAGTTATATATTTGTCTCTGTTAAAGAAGTCAACTCTTCCATTTTGATATAAATTTGTGAGAATTTTTTTAAAATATCATTATTTAACGTTTTAATATTTGTTTAACTTAGAAGAGATGAAAAATGAGTTATATTTTAATTATAGTTAACATTGTCTTTAATGATGTAATGTCTTCATTAAAATTATTTTAATATTTATAAAATAATAATTTCTTATTCCTTTCTATTTCTTTAAGATTAATTTTTTAAAAAAACATGTTTTTTTCCCTTTATTTATGTAAACACATCTACGAGGGTGGTCTGAGAAGTTCCCGACCTAACAAAGATACAAGCCATTTTTTTCTGAATTTTTTTTTATTTTTCAACATAGTCTCCTTGTAACTCTACACACTTCTCCCAGCGATCATCCCGTCTCTGTAACCCGTCCAAATAGTACTCGGCGTTTTTCTCTGCAAAATAATTGTTCACGAAGATTATTGCTTCTTCAGTCAAAGAAAGTCTCTGTCCTCCGAGCGCAATTTTTAGATGAGGGAACAAAAAGAAGTCGCTTGGGGCTAGATCTGGTGAGTAAGGTGGATGGTCAAGCTGTTCAAACCATAATTCGTGGATTTTCGCCATGGCAAACGCTGAGGTGTGAGACGGTGCGTTGTCTTGGTGAAACAGGATTTTCTTTTTCTGCAAATGTGGCCGTTTTTCCGCAAGTTCTGCTTTCAGCTTGTCAAATAATTATGCGTAGTATGCTCCTGTAATGGATTTTCCTTTTTGAGGATATTCGATTAAAATAACTGCATGACTATCCCAAAAACCAGTCGCCATCACTTTCCCAGCCGAAAAAACAGTTTTTGCTTTTTTTGGAGCTGGTTCCCTCTTTGCAGTCCACTGTCACTGTTTGAACTATATTTTTGTTTCGGGCGTATAATGGTGTATCCAAATTTAATCTACAGTAATTAATCGGCGCCAGAACTCGGATTTATTGCTTCTAAACTGAGCCAACAGAGCATTGGAAATGTTCATTCGAACACTTCTTTGGTCCAACGTGAGCAAACGCGGCACCCAACGTGCGGGCAGCTTTCTCATGCCTAAATGTTGATGTAATATGTGACAAACACGTTCTTTTGACATGTTCATAACCTCTGCTATCTTTATCACTTTAATTCGGCGGTCGTCTAGGACCCTTTGGTGAACTTTAGCGATGTTTTCGCCGGTAGTTGCAGTATTTGGACGTCCCGAACGTTCATCGTCTCCTAAGCTCTTACAGCCACGTTTAAATTCAGCTGCCCAAAGTATTACTGTGGTAAATAATGGTGCAGATTCCCCATACACAGAATCCAACTCATCTTTGATTTGCGTTGGCGTATTGACTTTCAAAAATAACTATTTAATGACAGCTCGATACTCGATTTTGTCCACTTTCATAAAAACACTTGCATCAACTCACTGAAACGACTGTTACATAATAACTGCGCGTCCAAAATGACTGAAACTTTAGTGAGTAACTGTCAACAGATGAACAACGAAATTCACTAGCTTTTATTGACAAGGTTTGCCATCTTCACTTTGAGGTCTGAAACTTTTCAGACCACCCTCGTATCTTCCTAAAAGATATTCTTAGCAATAATAAACGTTTAATAAGAGGGGGGGGACAAACATTCTAAACACAAATCTTTCAGTAAAGAAAAAGAAAAACTGCGAGTAATTTTTTAACCAATTAAAGATATCCAGAAACGAGAAACTTTACCTTATAATTTACTTCATGATTTAATCAAACACCAATCAGGGGGAAGATTGAAAACCAATCGATTTCTCTTCCATCGATTTTTAATTTTTTTTCCCTTTTCATTTTTAAAAGGACTGCAAAGACAGGTATATTAATAGGGAAAATTGTCTCATCTAATCTGCTAATTTAAAAAGTCGCTTGGTGCGTGCCATGGGAAAAGGTGCGCGGTGTGTATCCTCGTCTTGAAAGGAGAGAAAAAGACTACGTCGGTGGGTCGTCAGAACTTAAATATTTACTTTCACTTCTCCCCGTAGGGAAAAGCATAAATGTAAACATTGGCGCATTAACTGAGGTTGCGGTCCCTTCTTGCACTGTCCACTTTTGGAAGCGGTCTGTTTGTCCAGCAAAAACGGATCTTGGAAAAAGAATGGATGATTAGGAATATGAGGGAGTTATTATTAAAAACGTTATTCAGGATGGGAGCTGCTAAGAGTAAAAAGGAATTGTTAATTTTACTCTCAGTGTGGAAGCCAATCTTTTTTTTTAATGAAAAAATAAATGCTTTGTAAAACGTATTTGAGAGTTATGGAGCTTCTTTGTTACAGATAGTTTTTTAATGAGTAGGAAAAAGTTTAGGCCACAGTAATGAATTCAGTTACATTTTCGGATTCAATACGTGAGTAGGTTGGAAATCGCTTAACACGAAACTGAGGGGGGATTTAAATATATTTTTCGTGTTAAAAGAATTTCGTGTTAATGGATATTGCGAAAAAGAAACATACATTCAACAACATTACGTTTATTAGAGTACATTTTATTTACACAGATATGCATGTGATGAATCCTTGGCTCTTTATATGTCAGTTGGGGTAAACCTCCTGCCAGGACAACTCAATTCACCTCGCACTTAAGTACTTTGACTTCAACTTAGGTGGACTTGAAACACGTGGACGAACTGCACTCTCCCTCTTGATCGACGCTGAAATAGACTCCTCTCTAGTCATGGCTTGGGGTACGGAACGGATTGTTCATGGAATAAAGTATTGTATGATAAAGGACTGCATTTTTTCATTTCTCCTGTCAGTCTCAAACATGTCACTTATAAGTACTCCATGTCATGACATTTATATATGCATGTATTTAATAAAAACCAATGAAACAACAACATTCACAAGATCTTAATGAAATTTAATACGAAATTTTAAAGTTTTTTGAAAAACTTTAATACTTTATTGAGTGTTTCGAACATAAATTATATATATATTATTTTCTTTGCATTTTTAGCATCAAATTGTCAACGAGCTGTTTGATGTCGTCCATTTGTTATTCATTTCTTCATTGGAATGTGCGTCTAAACAACTGCGGATACTTTTCATGATGTTCCTCATTTCGGATGACATGGAAACAGGAGCTGCATTATTCATTTTATTTTCTTAATTGGAATCTGCATCAATGATATTTTTTGAGCTTTGAACAAACTCTGAAATGTCTTTGTTTGCCATAATTAAGGCTGTACTCACATTATCCTAATCTACTGCAACGAATTCTTCCGATGATACAGTAGTAGTAAGCCCAATGAAATAGAAACACTCTTAGACTTCGGCTGTTGCTTTCCGTATTTTGTTCATTCCCAGAAGCAAAATCTTACCGTGTTAAGAGAAAAAAGTGCATGGAAATACATAGTATTTGGTCGGGACGGTTGTATTATTTCATGTTGACCGATATTTCGCCTTAAGCGTTTTTGCGTTAAACGTATAACACGAAAGACTAATATTTAAATCCGATTAGAGGTTAATATCGTAATTGTGAATTTTCGGTGGTTTATTAGCGATAAATTGCATAATTTTTAGCTGTCATCTGTTGATGAAAGTGATATTTAAATTAATATTTTTCATTCATTTCTTCAATTCTTTGTCGTGTGAGAAATTCAGGTTTCTATTTGGTTTAACGTGTATCAGTCTGTATTATTATTATTCAGTGGCACGACAGCCTCGGGTGGGTATTGGCCTTCTCAAGAATTTTCCTCCTGGCGTTTCTCTTTTTTTGTTCATGGTCTCCCAAATAGTCACTCTTAGGGAAACGGAATCCCTTTCTAGGCAGTCAACCCATCTGAGGTTGAGTTGAACTCTGGTTCTTGCTCCAGTGAGCTTGACCAAAAGGATTGTCTTTACTAAACGTTCTTTGTTCATTCTAAAAATTTGGCCCGCCCATTTAACTTTTTGGATTTTTATATATTGTACAACGCTACTAAAATAGTTATTGGGGAAAATAAAACCCGCGCGATCGCCCTTTTTAGCCGATTGCATACAATATAGAAGATAGTAGACTCAAAGATATTAATGTTATATTATTATTGCTTGAAACTATTATTTTGCTTTATTGTTACACTAATCGTGTAATTATTTTTTGACTTATGGAAAATGAAAGTGGTAGATGCTGACAATTAGGTGATTGTACGTCAAATTAACACTGTATCTGTTTAAAATTATGGCATTTTTTTAAGGTTCTCATTACTCTCTCTCTCTCTATGTGTTGTATAATGTTTATATTCTAAAGAGTCGAAGATTTTTTATATTTTCTTTTCTTCCTTATTATATACATTTTTTTCTCATTAGACTTTTACGTTTTTAAAATGAACGAACAGTTTATATTTATGTCCCCTTTGTATTTTTTTTAATTAATTTATTTACAAAACTCCTCATGCTCCACATTGCATAACATGAGGCTTACAGACGTAAGTGGTAACACAATTATATCATTTAAAACAAATGTGGAAAAAAAAACATTTATGGCAAAAACATAAAATAAAAAGAAAGAAAGAGGGGAAATACACAAATATAAACAAGGGGAGGTACCAATCAAACTTTAAAAATCTATACAGTAAACAGATTTTCTCAAGACATTTAGGCTTTCAGTACAATTGACCAACAAAGACAAAACATGTGGCCAGGAAATACCTAAACGTGTTTCAACTCCTTTTTAAAATTGTCTATTTTACAACTTTACAATACAACAATACATGTTCCACAGTTTCAGCATCCTGACCACAAGAACAAATATCACTCCGAATTAAATTAAATAGCTCTTAAAATTTCCATGTCCTGTTAGAATCTGGGATAACTTGAAATCAGTAAAAAATTTCTTACATTTAAGCCGTTGATAAATGGTCGGAAAAAACCTTTTAGTCCTCAAAGCTTTAGGTGAGGCCAAGAATTCGGTGTTTGTATTAAAAACTAAATTTTGTAGCTTGAAGATGTTCTGTTAGGGTAAAAATGGTAAAGTTAATTTTAAAACAATCACGTATTTGTAAAATTGATCGTACTCCTGTGTATATAAATAGCATTAAATTAGAGGTTTAAAGCAACCTAAGCAATAACATGAGAATTTGTTTTTTCTTTTTTAGAAAAAAAAATCATTTTGTGGAAGGATAATTTTCGAGTGAATTGATGTCAATGATTTTATGATTCAGATTCTCAAAAATCGTCTTTTTGGCGATTATTGCCAGGGAAAAGCAAATAGCGGCTCGAGAACCACATACAGTCCGTCTTGATAATCAGAAAATTAAATAGACAGAAAATGAAAATGTTCTCTGTATTTGGATCAACATAAATTTGTGTGAGCAAAGATTTTCTTGCATGAAGATCAACAAAATTAAACATTGATGCAAGTTGGCTGACATTAATTTGCAGACATTGATGAGAATTTCAACAGGCTCATGATTTCAGAAAAATTGTAGAAATTTGTGACAGAGAGTACGTTTGTCTCATTAAACTGATTCTAGTATTAAGTGTGCTTGGAATTATAGATAGAAAATTATCACAATAAATGAATGGATTATAACTGAGACACTTATATTATCTAGTTTGATATCGGGGGTAATAACGCCAAGTTGTTGTTTATGTTCGCCAAGATGGGCGATAACATTACAATATGATTACCTTAATATTTTTATCGTCTGCCGATGTGGTTGCCATGGGGATAACGTATATTTTTATATATAACTTTTATTGGTTTTTTCCCGTTTTAACCCTTTTAACTTCAGACGATTTTAATAAAAATTTCTAATTTCTGTAAAAATTTAACCATTTTCAGTGTAATTTTTCTAGTGTTTGCGTGTTCTGCTTAATTCTGTGCTATTTTCGAATATGGATATTTCTAACATGAGTGAGTACTGGAATATTTTTTTCTTAGAAGAATAAGTGTTGTGCATTTAAATATTGCTATAAATCGTTTATTTTCGTTTTATTTTACATTTTAAAAATGTTTTTTTTTACGTTCTTTGTTCGATGCAATTCGTTGAAGGAACTTGCAGTGCAAGTTTCATATTGCAAGCTTTCACTACTTTGTAATTCGAATTATTAATTAATTTTAACGCACATTATGTAATTATTTTATTCATAATGTAATACAAAAATGCAATTATTACTTTTTTAATAATCTAATATTCGTTATTTATAATTGTTTCTTTTAACATTTATTTATAAATATTATTACACATTTTCTTATTTATTTATAATTAATATTGTTATTTATTTATAACCATTACTGTTATTTATTTATAGTTATTATGTTATTAATTTATAATTATGTAATACGAGTTATCTTATGCATTACTTTTAACAATTGGACGATTATTCTTTTTTATAATTACTATTAAATTATATTATGTGATTATTAATTCTAATAACTGTTATTAAATCGTACTAAATGAATATTATATATAATTACGATAAAATAATATTATAAGATTATTATATGCTGCTTATAATACTATTATTACTGCATGTTACTTTTTATTACATATTATTGATATTCATTATTTATTGATTGATATAGGTTATTCTCAATCTCTTCCTATATCCTTTATTTGAAATACATTTCAATGTATTTCGAAACAATTCTTTAAAATTATTGTGTATCATTAAATTATACCGTGAGGCCGCCATATTGGATTTCATTCCTACTACAGCAAACGCTGCTAGGCGCAATTACCCCCGATATGAAATTAGTTCCTTAACTTATATGTATTGATTTTTATGTCACAATCTGTACCTTTTCGGATATGAAAATTTAACTAATAAATGTAATCATTTTAGAAAATAGGGGTTCTGCTGTATTCTTCGTTTCCACAATGTGGCTTTCGAGCCAAAACAACTGCACACCTCTGTTATAGATGGATTTGTTATTGCAAACTGTCACTTTTAATTATATTAAACGAATACAATGTTAACCTAATTGTACTTTCGTGATAATAAATTCATAGTGAGAATTTTAGAGCATAAGTAAATTTTATTTTAAAAGTATTATATGCAAATGGGAGTGCTTCTTCTCCAAAGGTAAAACCTTAAGCAGTTAGATGCATTTTCAAGTAACCCGTATGATTCGAATTCTTTACATCGAAATGCTTATTTTTAGAAATTTTTTTTAAGTCAGGTTGTGTCGTATGTTACGTAGCCAGCTATAATGTTTCACTCACTGTACTGTTACACGTCATCTCATGCAGTCGATCATTAGATACCTTTCCGCAGAAAGGTAGAGGCAGATAAAAGACAAAGGGGAGGAAAAACTCGACACGGCTTTTTCCGAACTTAAATATTTACATTCACTTTTCCACCGAACGGTAGCGTTGCAGACAGATAGACAAAAGACAAAATGCAAACGATTTTACGTATAAAGTGAAGAAGATGCGGAAGAGCAGAGTGCTCCCCCCGGCATGTCATCAGAAAAAGACTATCCTCCTTCCCAAGGAGGGGTGGGTCAGCCGGTCAGCCCGATAAAGGATGGCGAGCGGGGGTGTGTTCTCGGCGAGTGCCAATCCATCACCCGCTGTCATGCGAAGCTCTGGGATGGAAGTTATTGCCAGGTTACCGCATCCCACGGCTCGAAACAGTGGTTTGGGCCCAGGCAGCGAGTGCGCTACATTAGCCGCGGTTTGATTCACTCGCCAGATTTATCCCCCAAGAATGACAACAGGAAGGATACAGAGGACAAAAGGAAAGGAAATTCTTTATATTTCTCCTCTCCCTCCGTTAAAACCATCATCTGATATATTTTTGGATTATTTATTCCCTCCATTTTTTCCCCTCTTTCCCCTTTAGCATCATGCTAAAAAAAAAGCAGCCATTAAGGAGATCCATCTCTACATGCTGGAATGCCTTGGTCTTGCTTTTCCTCCGTTCATTTTTCTTTCCGGTTGAATTTGAATTTAATGGGTTTCTCGCTGAGTGTTTGTTGGGAAGTTAAAGAGATGCTTGTAAGAGGGGGCTATTAATATTGTCCACCTTTGAATAGGGAGAAATTTGCTTCCGTAATGCAGCTGTTGCGGCTTTAGCGTGAAGGTATACAGGGAGGAATCGGGGTCGACTAGTGGATGAATCCATCACTGGTTTAAAAAGGCAGACATTTCTCCTTCGCCGACTGACGCATTTTGTCGTTAGTGGGAATATCTAATTGATGATCTGAATGCCAGAAATGGCGCAGAGACGCTATTTGTCATGGAGCTTTTTTCTTTCTTTCCCAAGCACATAGAGAACTCATTAAGTGATATTTAGAGTGTTCATTGTGAACTATTGTTAACCTACTAAACGGAAGACAAAATGGTTTACGAAAAAATGCGAATTTTTTTGGCAGTGACTTTTTAGTGTCTTAATGCACAATTATCATGGTTAAAAAAGATCAAATTACTGTTATTATTGAGACACAGTTATTATTATAATGGAAATCATTCCAAAATTTGTTAGATTTTCGATTGATTTATTTCTGGTATTTTTAACGAGAAAGTATGAGTTCTGATGTTACTACGACAGTTAATTTAGCTCATATATTTTTTATTTCTTATCAATTCGATTAGTAATAATTAGTAATTAGATTCGAACTATATACTTAGAATTAGAATCAATCGGGAAAAAATCAAGGGCTTTGGGGGGGAACCGGACCCTTGGACCCCCCTTATGTGCGCCACTGCTAACAGTTAATCTATGCATCCTAACAGTAAGTACGTACTAAAAAAAGTTAAAATCGAACGTGGAAAACAAATGTGACTTGGTAATGTTGTAGCTCTCATGTTAAATTTTGATTAGAGTTAATCAAGTTTTCAGATGTATGTTCTAATTTTCATAAAATGTGATACACCCAAATGTTCAGTTGTTTATTTTGAATATGATATGCTATTGCGCTGAAGCTTTTAAGAATGTTGAATGAGAATCCAAAAATTATTCAATAAACTTACCATATGAGCTTGCGTGAGATTAAAATTTTTAGAGCATTAATTTGGTAGATGATTCATTATTTCTTTCTCTGAGTCGCTGCCGCAGTAGCTTAGTGGTCATGGTCTCGAACTCGTGGCCGGCTTGTCAGGAGTTCGAGCCCTAGTGCCACTGAAGAACCACCTTATAGAGGAATTGATGCTCGTTAAATCTGTCGTAACCCAAACGTCCTCCCGTTGGTGTGGTTTGGTAGTTTGAAGTGGGGGTCGATGTCGTTGACTGAGACTCAAAATTACGAGGTCCGTCGCCAAAAGCCCCCCATGTTGATATATTATGCAACGTTAGTAAATACTCACTCACTTGTGGGAGATTTAATTTTTAGAACACCAATTTTGGGAAGAATTTGTTATTTCTGGATCCTACGTGCATCTTTTTTTTTCTTAATATGTTCCAAACACAAATATAACAAACTTTATCAAAAAGAACGAAAAAGACGACTGCGAGATTAAAATTTTTGAGAATTATTATGCATTAACTAAAATGCTACCAATTATTTATATATCTCAATTATCTACCAATTATCAATATATCTCTAGTATGATTGTCATTTATAGTAATGATTTTGCATACGCTGTTTTTTTTAATATCCCCCCTTTTAAATCTTGCTATAATCAGGTAATTCATGAAGGGTTTAAATCTTATCTGCTCCAACATGTACGCGTAATCTTTGTTATATTTTTCCTGATATTACCGAAATAAAATCCATTATAATAATTAAATAATAATTGAAGTTTATATTTCATTGCAGAAGGGTTTAATTTATTAAGATTTTTCATGAGCAAATCACATCCCAAGCTAGAGAGCTTTGTTAAATCTAGTTACAGTCGCAATCTTTAGTATCATCCGCAGAAACAAGAGCGGAATTAATTGAATGTGACGCATCCAGCAGACTGACTGCACCTATAATCAGACATTCTTTTTGTTATCTTTTAACACGAAATTTCTGGGTTTGTTTACTTGTGAGAGGAGGGCCGTCAAAAAGCGGCATTTCGATCGGTCGCGAAACCTGTCCACTGGTGAGTCTAATAATAAGGATGACATACCCCGAAGTGACAAGCGATCACGGGCTGCCCCTTTGTCACGTCATTTGGCGAATGTAATAACTGCCAGAGAAGAATGCACCCGGGTCCCTGCGGCCACAAAGGGTTAATCTCTCGATAAGGGCATCTGATTGGCTGGGGCGTCTTCTTCGACCTCTCTCCGCATCCCCCTGACTAGGCCAGTAAATGAGAATGCCTTTGAAGAACGGTCAGTTGTGGGTGGCAATGGGGATTTTTTTCCCTCTAAGAGCGAAAATGGAAATATTTAGTTGAAAGTTACCAGTGAAGAAAATACTCCAATCATAGTTGTGTGTGTGTGATGTACTATTATTTATTGTTAAAACCCCTTAAGAAGGGCAGATTGACGTTTTTTTATTGCTGAAGATTTACTTATTCATTTTGTTATTTTAGATATATTTCTTGATAATCAGCATCTCTTCTGTTTGGACTATTGATTTCATCCGGCATTTATGCTTTTCCTTGCAAAATTTCTATCGAAAAGAAATTATACTATATTGTGTTCCGTAAAGTTCGTTGTAAATAATACAGTTGAACGTTTCTTGTTCAACTAAATAAAAGAATTTAAAGATTATTGTGGGTATTGAAGCTAGGCGAAGAATAACTCGGAAATTATTCTTCTGATATTGAAGTTGGTTGTAAACATTGTTTAATATATTTAGTTATTACATTTAAATCGATAATAAAACTTAATTTCAAACAAGTACTTGCTTTTATGAAAGATCTATAAATAAACCTCTCTCTCTTTAATGTGAACATCCTTATAAACGGTCTCTTGTATTTTTGTAAAGCAATTTTACGTATCCTTTCATTTCTTGAGCATAGCAATGGTATGACAGTGTTAACCCTTACAAAACCATAAGGTTGCTAAGAATAAATATTAGGATTTAACTATTTATTTTAGTTTGTTTAGACGTAAAATAAATACATGTAACATACGTATTTTTTAAAATTTTGTAGGAATAGAATGATTTCCTTTGAATTGTCATTATTCAGGATTTATTTGTTCAAATCTACTTTATTATTGCACAAAATTATATTTAATGAATAACCGAAACACGTGAGAAATCAAGTAATATATTAGAATACGATACAATAAAACTGTAATAACAGAATTATCATTGATGTTAATTGATCTGAAAGTTCTTTTCGTTCTTTTTTTCTCCCGTAAACGTTCAGGTTTACGTAATTGGCGTTATACATTCTATTTTAACATTCTGCATATAAACTGCATTTAAGGTTATAATTAAATACGGCAATCCCCCATTTTAAAATGGGAAAAATGTTCCCTTTTGCCGTGAAAGGTGTTGAAATTAAAATCTCTGTTTCGTAATCATGCAACGGCTGGGAAATTAGGGTTGCCTGGGGCTACTAAAGTAACCGATGGTTAGCAGGTTCGAGTCTTGTTCTTTTAAAAACCAGTTTGTTGTGGAACCGATGCATTGACGTAGTGCTTAATTTAGGCGAACATGTATTTTTAGTTGTAGTTTTCTTGTTTACCATTGTTCAAAATTGTTTCGCCATCACTAATCCTTATATAGCTTTTAGAGTGATATTAATAAACTAATAATGACTTTTATTTTTTTTTCAACCTTTTAAGTCATTTTTAAGATAAATTTTTTTGTTAAAAAAATCTTGAGCGTTATGCAAAAAAACATTTGTTTTAAAGAGTAATCACCAAATAAAAAACTTTTTTAGTTAGAAAAATTTTCTCATTAGTTTAAATAATTATTGAATATAGTAATCTTTTCTATCTATATAACTTTAAGAAAAATGAAAGTATTAAAATGGTTCTGAAGAAGCATTCTAGCATTGAATCCGTTGTTTAAGTAATTTTAAGATTTTTAAGGTCTGAAATTCCAATTTTCTTATGTTTTTATGTACATGAAAAGTATGGTTATTTTTTAAAAAAAAGTCTTTCTATTTCAATCTCAATGTATATACATATATACATAAAGATTAAAATAGAATTATATTGTATATATAATACATTTTAATGGGAAAAGAAAATGTAGAATAATGCAGTGTTTTATTTAAATCTATTCCTTATCTACAATATTTGTTCATTTATTTCTCAAAAATAAGTAAATAAATCGGAGTGAATGCCAAAAAGCTTTTTATGAAAGCAAAAATTGCTACATTGCATATAATATGGGCTATAGTTGAATTATGTAGTTTATTAAATCGATGTTAGAAATATTTAGATCGGTTTTTTTTAAAAATAATTGGTTTGTCTCTTTTTATGTTATATATTGACGGTTGAAGAGTTTATTTTTAAACGAACATTTTAATGCGTAATGTATTTTTTTTCCCTAAAATTGTTTCAGACTGTTAAAAATTATCCCAGAAAATTTTCCCTGAACAAATTTGACTATTTTAATAATATGAGCAATTTATAATGTGACTTTATTCGAATAACCATTAAATAATAAAATATTACATTCAACTCTAAGATTTAAAAAAATTGAACATTTCGTCATATTCTAATATTATTCCTCTGAAAAAAAAACGAATTTATTCTTTTTTTTATTACTGTGTTTGCGACAGTGCAAATCGTTCATTTAAACGAAAAACTCATTTATAAATTTGTATTTACTTAAATATCTATCATTGTTTGCGTTTATAAATATTTTTTTAAAAAAATAACACTACTTGTGTATAGTTTTTCAACTGCAAAGCGTAGTTGTTGCTTGATCTTCCGATTCTGTTTTATTTCCTGTTGAAATATCAAAGATTTCTTCATCGGGATCCCGAATATTTTCCTTTCAAATATCACCCAAACTACAACTGCAGAAGAAAAGGTAACGGTAAAAGATTGGAGAAAGCTTTGAAGCCCAGAAACTATTTTTTAACGCCGTCCATATCCAAAATATCTTTTCGCGTAGCATTTTCTTGGTGGAAATCTCCATAATCCTCAAATCTTTACCTGCCGGTGCCAACCCAATGACTCGGCGTCGACTTTATCGAAAAGTAAACAAAAGAAGACTGGAGATGAGATGAAAGGGGAAGAAAGAAAAGCTTTCTTGGATAGACGAACGCAGGGAGAGATAAACATAAAGTGATGCGGTGAGATTGAATTGTCCTTCCCTTCCGATTGATTGATTGCTTTAGGTAGACCCTCCGCAGAGACCAATAAAATTACCTCTAACGGTTGACAATCCAAATATAAATGTCGCATTGCTCCCCTCTAGGGCCTACCTGATGCGCAATTTTCGTTTCGCTTCGCTTTTGGAGACAACGTCGATACCGATTACAGTGGAGGAGATACAGGATCCGGGGAGCTTTAATTAATCGCTGAAAATTCTTCCACCCCCGCAATCCATAGCGTGACTTTGTCGGATTTCTATTCGTTGGGGATTTTTAGAATTGTTTGGAATGTTTCTTAGATTCGATATTTCCTTATATTTCCTGTTATCTTTTAAATTTATTAAAAGATAATAGAAAAAAAGTCAATAGAACAAAATTCTAAACTACCGTAAAATCCGGCGTATAACGGGCATCCATACTTTAGAGCTGCAATTTTTAATTTTTAAGGATACATTCGCCGTATTACTCGCAAACCCCTTTTTTCGAAGAAGCACGTATGCATTGAAGTCATTTATTCAAGGTATTAATTCTAGGCTTTTGAAGAAATAGTATACTTCTAGAAATACAACCCTCTAAATTCATAAGAGATGTCATCTCTTTTAAATAAACAGTATTTCGATATATGTATAGAAGTCTAATTTTTTTTCTATGCTCATCTTTTTTCATTTTTAAAGCTCTCATTTTTATACCCGGCGTATAACGCGCACCCTTAAATTTTGATCGTATTTTTTGCTTTAAGAGTGCGCGTTATACGCCGGATTTTATGGTACTTTGTTTTCTAAATCTGTCAGACTTAGAGCTGAGGTGTAGGGTTCAGCTTGTTTTATATGATCCAATCTTTCCTCTTTAGCAGAAAATTTATACATAGCATTCATTGCAAGAAATAAACGAATGTACAAAGAACCCAAATATTGAGCTACAAGCAAGTCTTAAATTTACGCGAGGATTCGAACAGAATGCAAACAGGTAAATTTGATAAATTAGGGATAGTATGTTATTTATAAAAGGATAAGTTACACACAAAAAAATGATTGAGTGAAAGTTATCAAAACATAGCTAAAGTACTGTAAAAGTAAAATCAAGAAATGAAATAAAATGGAATACGGATGTGAACTGGAAATTGAAATGACAATTGTAACTAAATACTATCTGCAGTAATGATGCCATCTGTATAAAATGCAATAATATGAGAATAATATAATATTATATAATTGTATAATAATATTCAAATAGAATTTTAAAAAGAGAGAAATTTGAATAAAAGGTTAAGTGAGAAAAATATGTTAAGGTATCCGACTACTTGCGACAACTTTTTTTTGAAAAAAAAGGAGATATGGAGATCTTTTTGTGATTTTTATATTTATTTAGTATATTTTAAGGAAAAAATCCTAAAATTGGTAAAAGTAAAAAAACATTATTATTATTAAAATGGGAAAAAAACTAGTAAAAATGTACGAAAAATTACATAAACGGGGCCCGCTCTGTACAAAGATTTTATGAACAAATTCTCAATTTTGATGTGTTACTTTGTTATTCCTGTTTGAAGTGACCTTCACGATAAGAGATATTTTAATTTTTACAAAAACTAGAGTACTTTATCTAAGTCATTATACGAAATTGCTTAAAAAAGCATTGACTATATTCACATAAAGAACTGCAAATTTTGAAATGAAACAGTTATTGATAAATCTGAAGATCAAAACACTTCTACTGTTATGCAGAACATAAGCAAAAAATTTCAGCTAATTATTTTCAAAACTTTTTGAGCAATCGCGGTCCCCGTTTGAGTTTTTTGAAAAAAAAAACACATTTCGAGTAAAACGCATTTTAAAGTTTGACATCTTGTGTAAAGTTATGACATTTGCTTTTACTAAAACGCTAGTAGTTTTTGTTCTAAAGTGGAGTTAATAAAATGGAAAATAAAGTACTTGATATTGTTATTAAGTTATAAAGTTATGTAGATATACACGCACATTAAATCACAATAAATCTTAATTTAAAGTGAAATAGTGAGCAAGGAAATAAAAAGATAGTACAAGTGATATAACTGCAGTGATGCATTATTAAACTATTAGGCTTAGACTGAAAAACGGCAGGGTTACGCAAAATTTTTATGAGAAAACAACATATAAACTTTAAATAATTTTTTTTAACTTGAAAGTGTAGTATTATAATTACATGTTTTATAATTACATGTTTACAATTTACATGTTTTGCTAATAAGCTGAAAAAAAAATCAGATAATTATCAAAACATGTAAATTGGCTGCGATGTTTATGATTCGGTAAAGTAAATATTGAAACGTAAGTTAAATCCTATTAACGTTACATTTGTAACAAATGCATGATAGAATAAAATTTAATAGTATAATCACATTCTATAAGTAATCCGTTGTAGATTTTTTAAAAATTATTAACATTATATTATAATTTTTATGCCATTCTTATTAAATAATTACGTCGCAAATAGTTCAGTATTAAATTCCTATAAATTGTGTGATATGTTAATATAAGGGCTCCAGAATGAATTTTAGTAATGTTAAAAGTATCATTAGTAGCATTTAGTAGTTATTCATAAACGTAACCATTACATTTATGATATATACCAGGGTGTCAAACTAGCGGTCGCAATGAATATTTTTTGCAATGACCAATATATCGGTACTTGATAATATATAATATATGTTTATTGATAATGTTTATTAATTATAATAATGTACATTTTTATGAATAATGTTCTTTTTTTTTTTTGGCTGCCCACCTAATGTTATACCTTGTTTGTTTGACCCAAGTTAACCTTTGAGTTTGACGCCCTTGATCGATACCAAAGGTTCCCATACTTTTTGCCTCATAGATCCCTGCTTATCTAACATTGAATGTTTGCAAATTTATCAACTTATGTGTCTTTTGGACAGCTGATATAGAACTACTTTAAAAGATTTCAATTTCTAACTCTAGAGAAATATAGTGTTTGAAATATAAGAAACACATGTTAATTAAATTAAAATTTAGATAATAGAAAAAATAACTGAGCAACAAACAAATACTTGTAATGGGAGGAATGAATCTGGTGCTTCTCTCAATAACAAATTTTCAACTTTTGGCGTCAAATTTAAACCTAAAGCTCCTCGGTTAATAGTGTCCAGTTTTATTTATTTTATTTTGGAAATTGGCAACCGCACTGAAACTTTTCCTCACTAGGAAAAACAATTAAAAACTTTCTCACGATATTTCATTATTCTGAATAATTCTTACTTTAAGATCTTCGTTAGTGCCTCTATTCCTATCAATTCCTCTCGTAATACATTTTTTCTATGTGGCCCTATGAATTAAATGTCTACTGTGGTAACTGCCAGTCAAAGTATTCTCAAACCTAGTTTCAAAATCTAAATAAAGGCCATTTAAATGTTGAGCATTCGTTGAAACATTACCTTTCTGACAAATTGAGAAACTGGGAAAATTCGCGACGGGCAATATTATACTTTTTTAGCTTAATTCTGGTAAGAAACGTTGAAATGATAGTCCTTGTTTTAATAAAATTTATGCTGCCACCTTGTAACTGCAGATTAACTTTATTAAATTTAGTAAATAAATCTGTAAAATAGGTAAAATCTGGTTTCTACTTGATTAAATTTTCTTCTAAAGTGATGATCAGATACAATGAGAGCTACTATCATAAACCCCCATTCAAACCTCATAAACCCTTAAATTATTTTCTCGCTGGCGTGGATCCCTTTCAGGTCATCATTGACTTCTAGGGGTCGATATAGACTACTTTGGGAATCACTGATTCATACTATGTACAGATGTATCTGCATTCTGTTGTATATTGGGTAGTTTAAGTAATACTGATGTATCTAAATTTAAGAACAATACTAGAAATTCCAAGATGAATGTTTTAGTAGCTTTAACTATAACGGGATGAGGACTGATTTGTGCAATGAAAGCCAACTTTAGTGGTTAACCATCCTTACTTCTTACGTTTATGTTGCTGAAGATAATGAATAGATAATAATCTATAAGATAATGAATAGATCTTTTGTAAGTAATACATTTAACTTTTTATTTTCATTACAATTGCATGCAATGCTAGAGTTTTCTGGAATAAATATTAATTAATTAACTAGTGTTAATTTTTCCATAAAATTAATATTTGCAATAATAAATAAGTTGTGAATAATATCTACACAAAAAACAATTTTCACATAGAAATTACTTAAGTGATCGTAAAAGTGATAAACTTCGCTATAGAATAGTAAAATGTGAAGACCATATAGATGTAATGTACTAAGATAAATGAAAAACAAATGTTAGAAAATTCTAATTTTAATTTTCTGTAAAATTTTTAATTTCATTTATTTAATGATTTGAAAACACTATCGATTCTATCAAGCTTCTAATTATGTTAATATTAAGATTAATCAGCGCCGATATATGAGGTTAAAAATTTCAATAGTATTAAAAATTCAAATAAAATAAAATAAAATTTAATTATTGTTATTAACTTAGTTAGTTGTAGATATATGTACACACATAAACTCTATGCATTCAAAACTTGACTTGACTTCTCGTTGTATTGCAGAGAAGTATATATTTTATTACATAGTCAATTCTGTTTGAAAAATTAATTTTTTCTATTTTAAATATGTTCTATACTCTTTTATTGTAAATTTAATTTGATATTTAATTTTAGCTAATAAAGTAAAATAAAATTTTTAAAAAACCGTATTTATATATATAAAATTTCGAAATCTTAAGGAATATGCGATGCTATATAAATGTGAGCGTAAAAACTATGCAAACTTATTTTAATATTGAAACAATTTTTTTTGTCGGAAATGTTTTCCAAATAATGATCCTACTCTGTAGTTTTCTTACTTTAATTACATTTTGAATTTTTATGTGCATTTTAATGGAAGATAAGAGATGGAGAATACATTTTCTCCGTGCCATCAAGATCTTAAAAAAATTGTCGTGTAAAGTAATGACGTAATAAATTAAGTTGTTTGTGTGTGTGTGCATATTTTTTAAAATTCTTTATAATTTGTGTACACTGAAAAATGCAAAAATGTGGCAGTTGTTATAAGTATGTAGAAATCGAACTAAATATAGCTCAAAACAATTAAAAATATGCAGCGTTATTGAACTAGGTAATTAAAAACCAACATTTATATAGTTCCATAATTTTAAAGATATTTTGCTTTTGAAAACATGTAATTTTTTTATGCCTAAAACAAGGGCGATTTTAAATTTTTCGCCATCTTTAGCGTTGCGCATATTATGAAGAATCAAATAACATGTTTTTTATAAATTTTATTTAAAAAAATATCTATTGCTCTACTAAATGTGTTAGATCAATCCATTGTGTATATCGTTTCTTTTTTAATGAAAGTATTTTTTGATTGAGAGAGAAATGCATTTAACTATTAATTAAGGATAAGAACAACAGTAACCTATGGATTTTCTTTTAAAAAAAGTAAGCAGAGTAATTTTTTAAAAATTTTAATTATAGAGATAATTTTAATTGTAAAATTGAATATGAGAAATTTGTTAGGATTGAATAATTATTATACTTCTCATCTCTGCGGCTAATCATCCTTGGTGTGTGAATGATTTTCCTCATATGCTCTCTTCCTCCCCATTAAATTCAAACAAATACATGATTTGGATTCCTTTCTCGCTTATATTGCAACTGCGTGATGCTTGTAGTTTTTATATCATTTTAATTTTTTAACCTTTTTTACAAAAAAATTAACATAAGATGAAGAAATATAGCTACGCATGAAGTATTTTAGTATAATTCTTCCTGTTTTTGAAATCCCTTTTTACATTATCGAAATGGCAATTTTTGAAAACGACTTCTAGAGTTCTGAACCTCGAATGATTAACAATCTTTACCAATAACCTAAATAAAGCGCGACGCTTTACTATCTTTTTGATGTTCTATAAAACTTCTATAGCTCGACAGTTATTGGTTAAATTTGACTTCTTATTTGAATATATATTCGCAGCTACACATTTCATCATCATGCCTTAAAAGCGTGAGTGATAATCCATGAATGATTGCCTCAATCATCATCAGCTCACTTCAAAATCGCGACTTTATGTCGATATTTACATTGAAAGGTTCTAGAATTTGTTTGTTGGTTGATTAAGTTTTAACATTTAAAAATAAAGTTATTGGTACTTTTTCGTTTCGCCGGCGCACGCGATAAAGCCGCCAAAAAATATACAACCAACTCCTCACAGAATATTTTCACTTCTAACCTTTTACCGCAACATTTCAAAACAAGTTGTGGTCTTTCTTATCAGTAACGTCTTTTTCATAATGCATCAAAAATAGATGAAAAAAAAAACTTATGAGAGCTAACATTTATTAGCATTATTTTATGTGTATAATATGTATTGTCGTCAATAAAGCTGGATTGGCGAGATTTGCGTCTGTGAAACGGAAAAGTACCAAATTATATTATCAGTGAAACATCTTGGGTTTATTGTTATTGTTGATTTTTAATAGATTTTCAAATTTCCTTCCTTTTACTTTAGCCTGTGGTTAAGTATAGTAGAGTATTAACGGTAAATTGCTGAACGGTTTTACGGTTAAGCAATTTACCGATTGGTTTAATTCCTCTTTAAAAAAGCAGTCTTCATTTAGCAATGTTTACAGATTCATCTGTATTGCCAAAATTTAAATAATTTATTTTATTCTTTAGTTTCCAAATCATTTTTGTCTCTTAACTCATAATTTTTCGAAGTATTAGAAATTAATTAAATTTTATTATTAGAAATTGTCTTCGAATTCCTCGGCACTTGTGCCACTGATTCATTGACCTCCAAAGGTGGATTTCTAGTTCATTTTTAATCTCTAATGACCTTGAACTTTATTATCATATTTTGATAAGGTTATTTAGAATCCCGTGAAGTTCCTTCTTAATCAAATATGTGTAGTAGGTAAATAACTTCAAGCCTCCAAGATAAACAAACCTGCTTCCCTTTACCTATTCTTTATCGGGGTAAGATCACCCTTTTCTGTATGTGCACTGGCAGATAAAATTCCTTTCTTCTGAGATATACTTTGTTATAACCTTAAGCTGCCCAGGAAAAGTTATATTAAACCCTTAAATATCGGATGATCCGGTATCGATTGGCAGCTCGGCTTTGTCAAAGAACATTCTTTGTGGGATTTTTATCCCCAATTCTACCTGATGAATAGCTGTACATTAGCGTATCATTCTATTTCCAAACTTGATTTACTTAATACTTAAGGAAAATAAAGAAATTTCTTGCACCATATACTTAAACAAAATGTGAAATTCTTCCATGTAAGTAAAATTAACTATTTTCATCTCTCTTTAAAAACATTTTAATCATATGTTGTTCGGATTTCTAATACTTAAAATTGTTGCTCTGTATGATTAGTTTTCTTCATTTTAGTCCTCTAACATGGACTTAAAAAGAGTTCTTTTGATTCTCAAGTTTTCCTATTTTTTTATGTGTTATTATATGCGTGAATTTATACTAACTAATGTTATATTTCTTTGTTCAAATTTATATTTCACATTACAGATATCATGTACCGTATTTTCAACCCTTCTATTTTCGGTAAATGTGTTGCTGATTTGTACCATAATTAAAAACTACATGTATGTGAAGAATATAGTGAATTTTGTAAATTATCGAATTTTGTTAATTACAATAAAAGAATCCCATACAATAAACTTGTTAGATGAACGTCGAAAATAGTATAAATGTGTAATCAGTGACTTACACAGACCTCTCTCATCGAAGGGTTTAACATTCTAAAAAACACGTAGACGAAAGCTCCGAAAGGTGTTCTTTCTGGTAAAAATTAAAAATTTTCTGGCCTATGGATGGGTGATGAACCACCAGTACTTCTTTGTGTACGCCACTTTGTGCAGGACCAGGGGTTTATTCTGGTCTTTTTTTCATTCTGTGCTTCCGCTGGCAAAAACAGAAACGCATGTGATGGAGAGGTGGAGTCCCTTAAAATTAATTGCCTTGAAACAACTATCGATCCTCCATTACAAATTCGAGAATGCTGTCCTGCTATCAGACTCAAGAGCAACAATACTGACCCCTGGGTTTCTAGAGAAAACTATTTCAATAGAAGTTCTCCAATGTCTTGAACTTACCCGATGCCTGCTGGAGAAAAACTAGAAAGTTTTGATACCATGGTTCCCTAGACACTGCAGCATCTTTTAAATGAACAAGCTAGATTTCCTCCCACGAAAGACTGCAAAGCAGATGCAGTCCACTGACTCAGATGTGCCATATCACATCATAAAACAAATCATAATACTATCTATTATACAAAGATTCCGGTCAAAAATGTTGGACAACGTTTAAACGAAACAATGGAAAATCGAAGATCTCCATCATTTACCAGAATGCCCATGACGTGATGCAGTTACCGCTTTTCAGCTATTAAAATAGACTTAGTCAAGTCTTACGGCATTCGCGAACTGGGAGTGGGCCTAGGACCTCACCCTCGGTGTGGGCCTCGTTTCGTTCTAGACTGTGTCTTAATAGGATCATGATCTGGATAATTTTAATGGTCAAATATTATTCCCGTACATATTCTCCGAAAAACAGGGAATTTCAAACTGCATGTCAACTGACAAAAGTGATAAGACATTATTATTATGTAATGACCATTGTCCATGTCTAGGCCTAGGCTTAAGGTATCCGACTACGTGATTTCGCAAAAGCGTATAAATGGATAATTTTGATGATATTTAGTGTCACTTAGATTAGAAAATGTATATAAAATTGTTTCAAGAATATTATTACAATAAAAAATTATTTAAGTACAATATTTTGGCAAAAAATGAACATAGAATGACCTATTTTCAAAATATTCTCCTTTTGCGAAAAATGCTTCTATTATAATAATATTTTGCCTGTGTTATAGCTCAGACGTCGGTACAGAGGCTCAACAAGAATTTTTGAAATATGTAACTTAGAAGTGGGTTTATACATGTTTTACGACAACAGAGGGGAGAAATTTTAAGAAAAAACGCCGATAATTATTCCAATTGGTTGTAACTCTGAAAATAATGTGAATTTTTCAAAAATCATAGTTGAGCCTCTGTACAGAGGTCTGAGCTATATGCAGACAAAATATTATTATAATAGAAGCATTTTTCACAAAAGGTGAACATTTCGAAAAAGGTTATTCTAAGTTAATTTTTTGCCGAAATATTGTATTTAAATAATTTTTTTTGCCAAAATGGCCTTAAAACAATTTTATACATATATTCTAATCTAAATAACACTAAATATCATGAAAATTATCCATTCATGCGCTTTTTTAAAATTACGGTTACGAACGTAGTCGGATACCTTAATACCATAAACAATCATTCAACTCATTTAGTTGAAATGCTGCCATCGGTCGAGCCGGTTTGTTCCTAGATTTTTGATTGTGAGTCGTGCACATTTACTTGTTTCAAATTACCGTTTGAATGAATATTTGACTATGCATGCTATATACCGTGTACTTTTAAAGATCTCAGGTAGGGCCTGCCTTTGCATGGAGGCCCAGGGCCTCAAAAAAATCTTAAGATTTCTCTAGCTCCAGAGCTTTAAGGAGTCCTAAGACGTCCTTGAATGGGCCATTGTTTTATCGCGAGCATCTTCACAAAATTGGTATTTTTGCCCAACTACTTTAAGCTGTTTGTGATCTTGGAAAACCCATGAACAGTGCCTATCTGTTCACTAACTGCTAGGCCGCTCTTGGTTACGACTCTGAATTCGCCTGATATTAGCGCACCAGAGAATGTCTTAGTCAAGGACTTCGTCCACCTTTTGTATTAGCATTGTTGTATTTTCCTGTTGCTATGTTCATTTATTAATGCATTTTGCTTTGCCATAAGAATAAAAAAAACACATTTTCATTATTTTCAATTGAAAAATTAGTTTCGTTCTAAACTCATTAATTTAATTATAAGTGTATCTCTGCTTTTAAAATGACTATGTTTTTAAATATTCTCTAATTAACTGATTTGTAAAACAAATATAAGTTCTATTGACAGTCATCTAATTTTATAAAATATATCTTTTGGTGTTTTTGAATACAAAGTTAATATAATTTACACTTCTATTTCTAAAATATTTAAATGCACATACCCATAATGCTAAATGTAAAAAAAAATGTAAGTATTAAATTTAAAAGCTACAATGTTCTTGGGAAACAGGCATCATTTAGCAGTTAAATTGGCTACGTTTAAAAATTCGAAACATGAATTTCAGTATGTTTTTCTTGGATGGTATCTTTTCCATTTTTATTTAGATAACTAAAAGGAATCTTTCTTTCGACAACAAATTTCCTTTGGTGAATTTCGAATAACCCCAATGGATGTATAAATATAACAAAATGAAAGTGGAATTCGTGCACGTAAATGTATTCCTTGGGCGAGGTTACGTGATTATATGCTGCTCAAACAAACCATCTTCCGGAAATCTAGTCCTCTAAGGAAGGCCCTTTTCTCTACGACCTATTTCCTTGCCAGTTTATTCCACAGCATACCTTGAGGTTATATATGAAAGTGAACATAAAACATTCAACTTTCTACTCTCTTTCCTTTTTTCAACAATTTCTGCAGCAGTCAAACAGCTTTTCTTTTCCACCTTTTGAAACGTTTTCTTTCCATGCGCTGTGTTCTGAGTAACAGCGAACTATGTCCGCCACAATACGTCTTGTGCCTTTATGTTGGCTTTTAAACATTGCTTTTGACCAACGTACGTTTTCAGATTGTTATTAATAGGCAACAGTATTCGTCTCATTTTTCTGAAGTCTCTTATTTCCAAGAACACAGTCATCAGAGTTTTTTTTTTTTTTTACTTTTGGGGTGTATATATTTATAGATTCTGCACCTGTGGATTGGGAACGAGATATCTCGAAGTTTTTTAAACGCGTGTGATGGATGAATTGCGTTTATAGTTTCAGAAATTAAGGCATTATTAATGGACGCCCATGGTTATTTTAATTACACGTAGTTGAGTTAATACATCTCTTATGACACATGCATCATGGTTTCTTAAGTGGTGAAACTAAACTTTTCAGGGATGGGCATACATAATGTATTAGTATTGAAAATCTTAAGTATATTTAGTTTGTATAAAAACACTCAAACGCACTGTATTGAATTTTAATGTTATTTTAATATCTGCGCATTTCTTGAGTCAGATTTTTTTTCATCTCACAAAATTGCGGTTATGTGATTTTACATAATGTTCTGTTTCTAACATTTGATTCATATTATACGTTTGTGGCCGCGGCAGCCTAGTGGTCATGGTAACGAATTCGCGGGTGGCATTATCGAGTCACGAACTCGAGCTACAGTGTGCCTCTGTAGACCCGCCAGTCTGATGCATATTAAATCTATGTAAGCTCAAAGTCCTCTCGTTGGCGAGGCGTAGAAGTTCGAACAGGGGGATGTCACCTCAGGTTGACCTCGTAATTTTGACTGTGGTTCAAAATTATAAAGGCTGTCTCCAATAGCTCTCGTGTTGCTTTGTTGTCTCGTGATGCGACGTTAATAAACACTCACTCACTCAACAAACGCTTTCCTCTGTCTAATCTACAGGTGATGACTTTCTGGCTAGAGAGTCAGAAATGCAATAAATTTTGCTTACATCCATTTTAAACGCTTAGGATCCGAATAGTTTGTATATTCTCATCAGATTAAAATATATATTTTACTATCAAATGATAATGAATAATTAGCTTCCTAACTTATGAATTTTTTTTTTTTAAAAAAAATCTTTTATACTTATTTAATTACTAGATTTTGATATAAACTAAAAATTTAATTTCGTTTACTGAATTATTCTCTTATACATCTTTTGGCAGTTATTCCAGACATTTCCCTATGGCTGGCTTGTCGTGAGTTCGAACCCAGTGCTACTAAAGACCCGCCGTGTAGAGGATTTGATGCACTTTAAATCTGTTGAGGCTCAGTCCTCCCGTTTACGTGGAGAGGAATGTGTCGTCCTTGTCATTTTACCATGTTTCAAAATTACTTGGCTCGCTGCCAGTAGCTTTCGTGTTGCTTTGTAGCACGGCCGTAATAAATTCTATTTCCCTGCATATATAATGTGCTATGAATAATCTTTTCTTCCAGTTTTTATTACCCACCATTCAACCCCTTGGCCCACTTTTCCTCCCCATCGTTTGCTTTCCTTTCGAACGAATGCCCAATTCGTTTCACCTTCAAATCCAAAACACCATTTCTATATTCCTCTTTCTTTTTTTTTCTCCGGCACATAGGTGCGCATTGAGTAACAGCATCTCCTGACCGTGTGAATGTAGGTGCATTTGTGCGTGCGGATAAATGAACACGGATCGCTCGTTAAAAAGTAGCCTAGAGGCGTGGGATTTCTCGCCATTTGCATATCGGCTACGAACCGAATGTTTTTTGGTTTCTTGTTTGGCGTGAAACACTAGGCACACCCCCAGCGATGCCTCCCTGGGGATTTAAAAGGTTTTTATGCTTCCCATTTTAGTACCTCCGCGAACCTTTTGCTGCTGTTTCTTTGTTTTGTTTCTCCTTAGAATCTGGAACTGGATGTTAGCTTTTATTTTTTCTCCTCTGTTATTGCTCGGAACAATGTATTTCGAAGATTGTGCCAGACATTAAGTCTTTTTCTCTTCTGGTAAAGTAATCGAACACTTTAATATCGTTCCATTATTTTAATTTTGTGCATAGGAAGCCTAGGAAGATCACGGTTCCAAGTATATGAATTTTCTGAATGTCTGTGTTATTGTTATTCAAATAAATAATGTATGCTGCTTTCGCGTATGTATAAAAAAAAGTAATTGCGTGGCATAATAAACTTTCTTATTTAATTAGCATAGTAGGTTCAATCTTCGTTTGAATATTGTATCTTTTAATGCTTTTGTGTGTAAGCAAATTTTCGAATTTTCAGTTGCTGGACTTATATATTTACTGAGTATTATCGAAAAATTACCGAATCATTTTTGCGAATCTATATTAATTTTTTCCCCTGCGAAATCTGTTGTACAAGCTAAAGTTATTGGTTTTGTTTTATTAAAAAATTATAGTGAAACTGTAAATTAAAATAGACTTATGAAATTCAAGAGGCATATAGAAAATAATGTATTAAAATTAATGATTAAATATGTGTCATGATTAGTGCTTCATTTTAATTATAAATTGATAAAATGTTCATTTTTTTGTGCATTATATATTAAAAAAGTGTGTTTAATGACTTCTTTTTAGAAAATTTCGTACTTAATAATACTGAAGAGATTTTCATAAACTTAATTGTTCTAATAAATTCGCATTCAGGAATCTTGAATCAAATTATATGTATACACATAATCAGTGGCGCACACAAAAATTTTTCAGGAGGGGGGCCGGGGTTCAAGGGGTACATTCATGCATCATACCTCAATACGCCGCTAAACATATTCTATTGACTTTGTCCATTTTGGGAACAAAACCCAATAAGAAGTAAATTATTTAATTATTATTTAGCATTAATGAATCAAATAAATTAGTAATAACAAATACTTAATAAAATTTTACGTGCTATATGCATAGGATTATCATCAATTGAAAAAAAATCAAGGGCTATGGAAGGGGTCCAGACCCGTGGACACCCCCTTTGTGTGTGCCACTGCAAATAATATATATCTATGTTATAGAATTTTGTAAATTGTGTTTATTTTTTTTTGTATAATAGGTCGCGTTGTGTATAGTTTTGATGCCTATACAGAGGGTTCAACAATTTTATAATTAATATCAGAAAATTATATTTATGAAGAATCATTACATTTTAAAGAGTCATCGGAGCAATTTTCTAATCAATTTTGGGGGTTATAAGGCCACAAACTTTTAAAATAAAAACTACTTTAATAGTTGTTTTATATGCATTAAACAGATATATTTAGTTTCCATCTGTGAATGTACTATAAACTATTATTAATTTTTTGACTGTAATAATTGTCTTATTTCGCCTCAATATGTCAATAGCCTCAAATTAATTTAGAATTAGATGTAAATTTTGTATTGTGTCGTACAAAGATCAGCATTATTATGATTTTAAATTTAATTTATGCGAAATTTTTTAGTTGTATCTATCTGTTTGGCATGCAAAATCTGTCGATTTAAATATATTGGTCAAATTTCTAATAAGGTTAACATCTGGAAATCATTCAACATAGATATGTCTTCTAAAATTTCAATTCTTTATATTTAAAAAAAATAAATAAATTACAACATTAAAGCAGTAAAAGTATTAGAGAGACACATTAATTTACATGAGGTTTTTTCAAAATATTGAATTATTCAATATTTAGACTATTCCAAATACAAAACCATCTATGATGAAAAAATTCGCAGTATTGAAAGTTTTAACACGATTTTTCCTTGTGGGCTTAATGTAACACATTATGGTAGAATACATAACAAATAACTAAGTAAAATAATGAATACTTTTAATAATGTAAACATATTAATTTAATGGTTGCAATTAAAAGAGGAAATTTGTAGGATTAAAAGAGCCAAGAGTAAAAGATAAATCGTTAAGAAAGGAAGGTAATGATATAAGAGACTGTGCAATTTTGAAACAGACTTTAGTATCAAGTATATTAAATGTTTCATGATTGGTCTTAACAAAAAGGACGGAGAGTTATATTTACGTTGTGCTATAAAGCTGTAGGAGGGCAATTGGTGACGAACCTCGCACACCATGGTCAAGTGACACGGATGATACCTAAGCTGGCACCCCAACTTCCCCTCCACATTAACGAGAGGACGTTTAGGCTCCGATAGATTCAATGTGCAGTGTCCCTATATACACGGCGGAACTTCAGCGCTACTAGTCTCGAACTCATTGACACGACAGCCACTAGGGCGTGACCTTGACCACTGGGCTACCGCGAGCTCCTTTACAAAAAGGAGATAGCTGTCATTCAGCATATTTTATTGTTTTCATGATAGACATGCTTTACAATTAAAATTAAGATACTAACAAATTCGTAATTACAAATTAGTAAACACACAAAAGCCATTTCTTAAATAGTTGAATGCTGTACATTTCTTTTCATGAAACCTCATGAAGACGCATTTGTAACTGGAAGATTAAATAAATTTGAGAATAATAGTAGTTGAATGATAGATAAGCAAGTTTCGTGTCTGGTATGTCATACGTTCAAGTCTTAACTCTTTGCAATGCATTATGCTGAAGTAATGACATTGGTTTCACATGGAATTAATTACAAACTCCTCAAAGGTCTCTGCAGAAGTTTAAAGAATATGCAGGTCCATTCACTATTTTCACATCTACTTATTATTTTTTTTTAAAAAAAATTGTGATCTTTAAACCTTACAGTAAATATTTAATAGATTTTTAAAAAAATTGCTTATTTGTATCGCACTGTTGGAACACTCTATTGTAGTATTTATGTGAAATTGTGTTTTTCGCTGTTAGATTTTTCAATGATCATTGATCAAAGAAACTTTTGCTATGGTCCTCAAATATGTTATACTCATTATTTTGTAAATAATTATGCGGGTGCCTGCTACATATTTTTTAAAATGTTATAAAGTAATATTTATTTATATTGAATTATCAAAACAAAATTGCCAGAAAGGAAAATTAAAGTACGGTTGATACATTCATAATAAATCAGTTAATGTGATGCTGGTATAAAGTTTTAATTTTTTTGCTAAATGAAAAAAAGATGAAGTGAAGGATTGGGAAAAAGATGCTTTTATGAACAAAACTTCCTATCATATATGTGCTAAACTTATCGTTAATATTTAAATTATACAGAGGATTAGAACCAGTATTTTAACTTTATGCAAAGATAATTAGTTGCCCCATATATTTATGACTAAAATGTATGACAATTTATGTAAATATTCTTCACTCCCCCAGTCGGAAAAATATTAATAAATTTGAAATTAATTTTTGCTAAAATTGTTAACTGAAATATGATTGATATCAAATATTATTAAATTCGAATTTATTTCGTAAAAACGTGAAGAATTCTTTAAAAAATTAACTTATGAGGCTCCAATGAGCTATTGATTACATAAATTGAAAACAGTTATGTAAAAAAAGCGGCTGTAGAGTCTTATTGTCTGACGCATAGACAATTGCTGGGCAAATTATAAATTGAAATAAAGGAATGTCTTTTGAATGTGTTGCAAGAAAAAGCTGTAGTTTTTTTTACACATTCAAATGAAAAATGCAAATATATTTATTCTTCGGTTCAGCTCTTTAGTCGAATTCGAGATCTATTAATTTATATCATATAAAGGAAATGAAGAGGGAAAAAAAGTGTTTTACAAAAGAATATCATTGCTTGAAAAAAAAATTGTTTCGCGGTGTAATTACTTTTGCCTCGTTTAGAAGTCACGCCATGTATCACGTTCGCTAACAATTCTTTAGGAGGGAGAAAACCGAGAGAGATTTTTTTCTCGTTTTTCTTTCTTCTCGTCGATTTGTATTATTTCAAGTAAAAATACTGATTGCTAATGGCTTTCTATTTATAATGACTGCGTGATTTCATTATGACTTCCAAATTTATATCCCTCAATAAGCCGTGCGAAACGCGCAAGAAATTCAAACAAAAACACGGCCTTTAATTCTGATAGATGGCCCCCGTTCTGCACGAAAACAATAGAGAAATAGGGAAGTCAGGGGGGTGGACAAGTGAATCGGCGACTTCTCATTGGCCATCTTTTTCATCGCGGCGCCGAAATAATGCACAAAAACGGGGAAGTAAGAAAACGGTTTTGTTTCCATGCTTTTCCCCCTGTATAGTTTTTTTCCCGTCGTATCTCTCATCTCTTTTCTGTAAGTGCTTCTGAAACGGATGTGATTGAACCGGTTATCATTAATTTAAACCCTCACGTGATGACTTTGTAATAACGCGATCACAAGGAGTTGAATTGGGAAAGGGGGGTCGAGAAAAGAAAAGTTTTGGGAAGCAGCCAATTAGAACGCTCAATTTTTACTTTGAGGACCGGTACGGGCGAGGGGACGGTAAGGGTTTGAATATCAAAATAATCTTTTTAAATTCCTACCATATTTCATTTTTCGCTTCAGTCTTGCCTTGTCATCCGTCTTTTTATTGTAATTTTTTTTTCTGTCTTTTGAATATTTTTATTTTTTTTTTATTTTTTTATTTTCAGTTTGTTAGTGCTTTGTTTCATTACCGTTAGCTATGTATTTTGTCGACCCAATCTGTCTTCCCCCCTCCCCTCTCTCTTTATTCCACCCCCTTCATTCGTTTTCTTTTGTTTGATATATTTCGAGAAGGGAATTGGCAAGATGGCCGCTTCTCTCTCCCCCCTTAAACCTCTCCGCTTTTTACTTCTCTTACTCTTTTTAGAAACAATGCAGTCGTCTTGTATTCAAAGCACGACAGAGAGAGAAAGAGAATATATATACGAAGGGGGGAGGGTGTAGAGGAGAGAGAGAAATAATAAGAGAAAGAGAGGGAAAATAAATAAAAAGAACCGCAATGAGAGGAAAAGTAATGACAAAAATTTAGAGAGGGAAAAAAATCGCTCCGAGTGTGTGGGTGGGGGATGGAAGTGGATTGAAAGACACAGAAAAAGATGAAAAATCTTTGCGTATTTCAGATTAGCATTTTTGCTGCCTTCTTTCGTCTTATTCTTTCCCCCACCCTCCCCGGAGCGTCTTAACGATCTTTAATGAATCTCGCTTCATTTCCAAGTTTTCCCGCTGGGACGTAAAAATGTGTCATTATTAAAATGACCGCGGGCATTTTTTACCCATTCATTTGTATTCCTTTTATTTTTCTTCTTCTCCTAAGTTCTCTGCTTCGCCTTTACCGTCTCCTTCTCTCTTTCCTTCTTCTTTATTCCGATTTTATTTGTGTATTTTTTTCCCCTTCCTTTTTCCCCGACTGTAGCCTGAAAGATCTGTGCCTGGCAAAAACTTCTCTATTTTGGTTTTTATTTGAGTACTATTATTTTTATATGTATATCTATATTTCTATTCTCTAAGAAACTCCTGCAATCGCCGTTCGAATATTTATTTCATAGGGACAGCGGATTTAGTCAATTTGTTTCGGTTCGATCTCGTGTGTTAAGACTTTTCATTCATTCCTCGAGTTTCTTTTCCCCCTTTTTGCCCTGTCTTTTCATGATTTTTTTTTTAAATCAAGTATAAAACAAGGTGGGAAATAAAAGCGGTGATCGATGTCACCTTTACCTGTCGATTATGGTTAATTACTGTTTAAGCTATTAATTATTTACTTATTTTTATAATTAATTAGCGCTTACAAAGCTTATAATTTACCTATAGAATTTTAATTAATGAGGTTTAATTACTTTTTTATTTAACTATACATTTTGAAGATTAGGTATGTTTTATTTCTCTTACATCTTAGGTTGGTTCAAAGCTAATTACTGAAATATGTAAGTGATTCATATTTATATATATAGAAAATTATATATTCCTGTAGCTCACACAGGAATTTTTCAAGGGGTAAGGCGGGTTCAGGGTCGAAAGTCCACCATTCTCGTATCATGCTCCAATACGCCGCCCAACATATCCTTTTGATCTTGTCGATTTTCGAGTGCAAAAGCAGTAAGTATTAATTAATGAAATAATTAGCATTAATGATTAGAATCAATTTATAAAATTAATTATAAATAACAAATACTTGATTAAATTTTACGTACTATGTATATAGAATCATAATCAATCGAAAAAAGGGCTAGGGGGGAGGGTCCAGACCCGGGGACACCCCCCCTTCTTCGTGTGCGCCACTGATATATTCTGATTAAGATGACGCACTACGTTTGGAACCATAATTTAAAAAAAAAGTCATATAAATGAATACCTTTTTTTTATATTTAGTGTCAGTTGAATTAGAATGAATATGTAAAATTATTTTTAGAATAGTATTGCTAGAAAAAATTATTCAAATCCAAATTTTTTAACTGAAATGAAAAAAAAAAATGACATTATCAAAAAATGTTCCTTTTATGAAAAATGCTTCTATAATAATAATATTTTACATAAGTATGACTTAGACTTATCTACAGAGCTTGAAGTAAGGATTTGAAAAATTCACATTATTTGCAGAGTTACTATCAATTGTGAAATAATAACGGGTGCTTTTTTTTTCGTTAAAATTTCTCTACTTTGATATATTAAAATATGAATAAATCCACTTCTAAATTATGTATTTCAAAAATCCTTGTCTAGTCTCTGAAGAGAAATCTTAGCTATATATAAGTAAAATATTATTTACTAGCTGCATGGCCCGGCGTTGCTCGGGCTTTCTCTACTTTTATATATAAATGTTCCCTTTCCTTCATAAAATCAGCACTTCTAATACTCTTTTTCAAAATGACTTTCATCCCCCCATCCTCCCCTTAGCCCGGCGTTGCTCGGCCTTTTTCCTAGTGTATAACTTAAAATTCGCTGTTTCGAAATTTTTTTGCTTCTTTTCTGTCAGACAGGTTTATTTCCCCCCGATGTTGCTTGAACATTTTTAAATGCATAACACATTGTCATGGAAATTCCCCTTCCCCTCTCGCTATGATATCTCTTGAGTAAGTGAACAGTGGGACCTTAATATTCACTCACTCACTTTGCAATTTTTTAGGACCCGAAAACGAAAATGTACCTTTTTAAAAATAGTTGCATATTCAGAAAAGTAGAAATTTTTATAATTACAAAATTTCACAACTGTATTAAATGTTGTATTAAAATTGTGATCATTTTATTGAAATGTTCGATAAACGAAAAAAAAAAGTTTCATGCAATTATTTTTATAAATGAAGAAGTTATAAAAACTTTGAATTTGATAAGTAGTTAATAAATATTTAAAACTTGAGTATATTTTAACTGATGCAACATATTTAAAAAAATAAAATACTATAAAGAATTAAAATTTATTTAAGTAATTCTCAGTTGAATAAAAATGTTACTTTGTCATCTATTTTTTTAAAAATATTAAAACTACCTTTTTTTTTTACTAATTATTATAATACTTATTATTACACTTTCTTAAAAGGTTTAGAATTAAGCATTGACAGACTTGTAAAACCTTCGATATACATCCAGTATATATTCTAACTATCCACCGCTCTTCAAGTTGATTGAAAAGGGTGTCCTACCCTTGGCCTTTTTCAACTAAATTTGTTTTGTATTTCGATATTATCTTTTGAACTGTAAATTTTTGTTTTAATATTTTTTTTATCCACTACAAATAGTATTTAAATTTTAAATTATCGCCTTGTGCTTAATGAAAACTATTATTACAACTTTGCATTCAAATGGGAGAATCGATCTTACGTTGAATTTAAAAGACATTTATTGATTGTGAAGACCTCTTTCTTTCTGTTAATATTTAACTTACAAAATAATTTCACTAATGTCATTCAAACTATCAAATATCGTTTTTTCTCACGTTGTGTAAATCGAAAAGTACACCGAATCTTCGAATTCTGTGTAAGCGACCTTAAATTACTATAATTGAAAACTATATAGCACGATTTAAAAAAACAGTGAAAAGCTTTTTCTGAAAAACGGCGTAAATCAATCTTGGTTCAAAATGCATTCTTTTTCAGGTTGACTGATTCGAGACATTCGTTTTTGCAAGGATTTTTATAGAATAATTGTCTGTGGTTTGTCTTTAGAATTTCAGCGAATTTTTACTTTAATTAATATTGCGCAGTCCGTAAATATTAAGATTTAAAAATTGGCCAACGTAACATACTCGAACTTTTCTAAAATCATAAGCAAATAAACAATGTTATTTTTTCGATTAAAATAGTATAAATAATTTATATCTTGAAGTGTAATACGTTAAAATTACTTTTTGATGTATTTTTTATGTTAAAATTGTAATCAGCCTCACACTCTACCTGTTCAAACTTTTGCAGTTCCTGGCGCCTGGCGTAGACAAAACAAAATGCAAAGGTTAGCTTCACACATAAAAGATAGATATTTGCTGTCGCGGGCTTTTTTGCAGATGGCATAATTTTTTCCCACTTCCTTGACAATTATTGTTATATTTTGGACACTTCACACAATATCTATAAATTATAGCCTATGTGTTATTCTGATGTATAAGCTATACTATTGTAAAGTTTCATTAAAATCCATTCTCTCTCTCTCAGTTGTTTTTGCGCGAAAGACTCCCAAACATCCTCACAAACTTTCACGTTTATAATATATATTAGGATATAGAACACAAGTTTCCGTAAAAGGAGAATGTTTTGAAAATTTGTCATTATTTCTCCTCTCATTTTTTGCCTAATATATATATATATATATCTGGATTTAAATAACTTTTTACTGTAATGGTCTTTTTAAAATAATTTTATTTTTATATTTTAATTAAATTAACACTAAATATCAAAAAAAAAATTATTCATCCATACGTTTTTCAAAAGTACGGTACCAAAAGTAGTCACCTTAAAACCAAATCTTGTTACTATAAAATTGTCACAACTCCCCCCCCACGTTTTTATTACAAAAATATTTTTCTTAATTTTTATGGTCTGCTGTGTAAAATGGATGCTGAGTTGCTGAGATTTGAAATAATTAAATTCAGCACCTTCACGAATATTTCAAAATTAAATTTCTATTTTTTTTTCATACACTTCAAAAATTCCAAAGTAAAATGAAATTTTTGGTTTAATAAATTCTCTATTTTTAAAAATACACGCCCATGTTATTTTAAATTATGTTTAGTTTCCAGTGTGAATTAAAAAATACTTAAATATAAATGTTTCACTTTTGGTACTTAATGTTTTCACTCTATCTCTTGTGGCGATTCCTCACGGAATTAAATTCTTCTAATAAGTTGAAAAATTCAAATTTTAATAAGTTTGATAAAAAATATTTAATCAATAATAACTAGTTTAATTGTAATTTTTTATTTATAAAAATTGCAACTGCATAAATTGTGATTTTTAAATAAATTAATTAAAAATAGATTTAATGTGTGCATTGAGAATATTTGTCTACAGGGTTGACTTAATTGAACTGAAAAATTCTACTTCTTTTTTCCTTGTTAATATAAATTTCTAAATTATGTAAATTATTAAATTATCATAAAATGTTCAGCAAATTTTTTTTAGTAGTTCAACAATCAACTTCTTTTTTAGCCTTTACATTAGCGATCAGTTTTTAAGATAATACCAAATGTTATTTGTTTGACCGTCTCCGTTTCTTTTTAAAATTATCTGCAATACTGTGTATTACAAAAAGGAATTTTATTTGAATTGTTGTAAAAACTGCTCAAGATAGATATATCTTTCCAAACATTGGAAATACATCCAAGTTTACGATCTGTTTTTAGAAGAACGATCTTTATATATTTTCCCATGATTTCGATTGAACTCGAGTTGCTCATAACCATTTTACAACTACACGAATAAAGTTATTTACAAAAACCTCATGTCAATATACTTTATATTTTCAAAGTTATTTCTTAATAATTTGCCATTTACAGGATTCTTATAGTTTATTAATTCCTCACATTATAAGTTCAAGACATATGGAAATGTTTCTATCCGAATTCTACTTTTGAATCCTGATGTTAAGAGAAAAATACCTTTTTCGTGCACACGTAAATGTATTAATTTTGCCGAAAGTGAATAAATGGCTAATTAAATTAATAGTTCGCAACATGTGTAATCATACATCACTCTACAATAAAAGTTTTCCAACTTGGCACGCTTCCTCTTACCTTTTCCTTAATTTGGACTTTTGAGGCACTTAAGTTTTATACCGTCAATCAATTTCGCCAGATGAAAAACTTCCAAAATAAGAAGACGTCGCCAAATAATCTTATCATATTTGCGAACAAGATTATTGTGTGTTTGCTCGTGAGAGGGATCAGTTTTCCACTATTGGCTGCATATCGCGGCATTGGGCGACGTTTCTTCATTAGACAAAATGATCGACGGTACAATACATAAGTACCCATTTTTGTTATTAAATAGGGAAAGATTAAAAAAAATGATATGACTATATCACACAAACATTATCAGATTATGATGTGAATAATTATGAATGTGATTTATTGTGTTATTGCTGATTTTTTTTTAAGGCCCCAAAAATATTTTTTTACTTCTTTCCATCAACGCATTATTTATTTTATTTATTATTTTTTATTACAATTACTTTTTTCCATGAATGCTACGGTAACGTTCTTATGATGTATCGATTTTAAATATTCACTCTTAAAGCGCGAGAAATTAATAACAAATAATAATATTTCTTAATTACACTTTAATTTGATGTTCATTTGATTACGTCAAAAATATATATTTTATAAGAGACATAAAACAGGAAAGGACACGAGATGCTTTATCATGGCTCTCATTACTCAAAACTATTTTAAAATTGTATTATTATATCTACAATTTCTGGAATTTAATTTATTCATAAAAAATATGTTTTAGTGATAAGTATTGCATTTCGCCATTGCTTCTAACCTAATCCATAAAACTTAACACATGACATTCATAAATTGTTTCCTAAATTTCTGGCTTTTTGCTGAGAATTATATTATCATTCTTAAAAACTAAATTCATTAATCTTAAACTCTGTTTGGCAGTTTTTGGCGATTCTATTCTTTCGGTACGCCTAAAAAAGATTTTTGCCATTTTTCTGAAAATCACTTCCATGAGTTTTCTTAGTGTATTTTTATAATTTCTTGGGAAAGCGATTTGAGTGAAAGGTTTGTTAGTTGTTCATTCATGGTCTTCACAAAAATGTTTTCGTTGGCACATTAATGAATTATGTGGCGCCATTTGTCGATTCGTGGAACAATTGGTGGATTGAACTTTAAGCTGTGACATATATAAGGAATTCAAGGAATGAATCGACATATAAGTTTTCCAAGGAATGGTCAATTATTCGTCAGAAAGTATCAAAATGACAATGAATTATCTATCTCTGTATCAGTTTTGATGCTATAAATCATATTTTTTGAAAAATAGTTTTAAAATAACACTAAAAATCATTATTTACTATTTAAATTCATACACATGGAAGTATTACTGAACTTTTTTGAAATTTAACTAAATTTTTTTAAAAAATAATCTTGCAAATTATGGTTTTTTCGAGAGATAAAAAGAAATCGCGATTCAAAAGATAATGATTTTAATGATGAAAGCTGCTACATTCCTGTATAATTGGATATGATACACTTTGGAGGATGATACTAATTCGTTCGTTGACCATTTCCACTGGAAATCAAAGCTGTCAATATCTTAGTATTCATTATCCAATTTTTTTAATGGCGTTTCAGTGCATATTGAAACACAAAAAATTCATTATAAGTTGGCCGCAAATTCATTAAAACCCTCACGCAAAATATTGGCGCAAATTCTTCGAAATCCCCCAACAATTTATTGGCCAATGGGTTAATGCATAAGAACCCTTTTCAGCTAACTGACGTATTATTGCTAATTGTTTGGTTTAGTAAAGAATGTTTGATTCCCCTTTTGTAAAAAGCATAGTTGAAAGCGAGAGACACAGGGGCCCAGCACGTTTTATGTTAGGAAATAAAAGCTATCATTTTCTTTGAAATAAGAGAAAGAATAACTCAAAAATGATAAAGGAAATTCTATATATTTACCATAAGGGACTCATTGCGGAAACTTTATGTTTGCGATATAAAGAAATCAAAGGAAGCTTTGTTAATAACCTCAGTTTGAAATCAGTATAGACTTGTTATAAATTGTTTTACAAGAATAAAAGTTTGTAAAATGTTGTTTATATACTATTGCATTACGCTGTTTATGATTAAGCAAAGGGAAATATCTAGCTGGAGAAAGTTATATAAATTTGATTTTGCTAACATATCTATTTTCGATGGGTATGAGCATCTTTTCCCTTTAGAAGTCCTGTCTTTTATAGTTTTATAAGGTGCCTGAAACTCGGTTTTCTAAAGCTCACATTAAGATTTCTGTTAACTAAATTTCATTTTGTAATCTATTATTCTATTACATAAAATTTATACAAAACATTTCACAAACAAGATTTATCTTTATTGGATTTTTTTTCATTACCTATCTTTGGATCTTTTCATTTCCTGTTTTTGGATTATTTTATATAATGGAG
>BMAU01008362.1:0-56190 GCA_019973935.1 Trichonephila clavipes
GTTGGAAATCTGAGCAATTTTTCACCCTCCACTCTCAAATCGGGCTTGGTCATTTGCTTTCAAGGTGGGGACTGGTTTGGACATTTCCTTGTTTTTACTTGTGTATGTATTCAATCCACTGTTCGAATCTCAGAAAAGATTGGCCTTTGTCTTAAATATCCGTGCTTATCTATTTTTGACTATTTGAGGTAAGTTATGAATACTTTTGGATACATTAAAAAATGAACCCTTTTTCGATTTTTTAAATTTTCTGTTTTAGTGTATTTGAGTACGTTAATATAAATACATTTCGCATTTTCAATGCACTTGCATGTATTTAATGATACTTTCATAATGCGGAGCGATAAACAGTGACGTTTCTTCTTTAGCCTCATGAATTTGTACGAAGGTTTTGTTGAGCATTTCCTCATGATAATATTGATAAGTGACTTGATTGCTGGATTTAAAATCTGTTTTGTGTATGTGTTTAAGAAAACCAGAACAGGACACACATTCAAAAAATGATTTTTCAATTTTATTATTAAAAAAGTTATCAATTTATTTATTTTTATCAAAATGGTATAAAACGTTCATGTTCTTGGATAAAATGACCTTAAAATATTAAAAAAGTAATTGACAAAATTACACAAGTTTACAAAAAATGTTTATTTTTTTTTTTTCACTTTTTCTCCAAAGCATAATTTTTTGCTTTGAGCTATAATTAAAAAAAAAAAAAAAAACTATTGCACTATATGGTGATTTCAAATTATTTATACTTTTTTAACGGGATACCTGTGCACATAGAAAAACCTGTGTTTTTTTAGTCGAAGCAGTACATAGTTTTTAAAAAAAATAGTCTTACGTATAAAAAAGAGGAAAGAAAAATTCAAAATTACAAAGGTTTAATATTTTTTTTTCAAGAAATTATCCAATATTTTATGAAAAAAATAAGTACACTTTTTTTTGTGTATTGTTTTATATATGTACAACAAATATTTTACATATTTAATAGATGCTTTTTAAAAAATGGTAGCTAAACATAAGCATGCATTATAAAACCTCAAAAATTATGTCGAACTTAAATTAAGTAGGAAAAAAGAAAATTCTTTTAACTAAAAAATTATTTTTGTACTTCTGCAAGATGATTAAATAATCTTTATTAAGATCACAAAAAATCTAAGCTCTATTGGAATTTTTTAAATATATATATATCCTATAAACAAAACATCTAATTTTTGGCATTTTACTCTTTCGAGTATATTCTGGTACATTTAAAAAGGTGTACTCTTTATAAATATTCAGGAATTTTCCATGTTTTCATGGAAAAGTTTTTGAAACTTTAAAAAAGCATGGTTCTCTTAAACAAGTATTTTTCATCTTTTAGATCATGTTGTACATACAAATTTCAAAATATGTTTGTTCATTGTCTAAAAGTTTGCATCAAAATTTTACACCGTGACGCATGTTTTGTGAGCTATAGATTAAGAATAAAAGCAGCATTTTTCTTTTCTGATTGTTTTCTCCGTACAAAATGTGTGAAATCTTTGAAACAATTGCAATTTACATCATCTTTGACTTTAAGGTGAAATATAAACTTTTATCGTTACTATAAAAGGACCGCTTAAGTTGCTTAAATCGAAATGAATTTTTTTCTTGGTGGTTCCACCCCGGTCCCAGTCTGTGTATTTTCATGGTGAATAATATCGACTGTGAGCATATACGTTATGTAAAGGATCTCTAGATTGTACATTTGGCTTTTCATGGTGAATAATATCGACTGTGAGCATATACGTTACGTAAAGGATCTCTAGATTGTACATTTGGCTTGTGTGCTCTAGGCCAAATTAAATCCTAGTACAGGTTCACATCGTCGGAGCTCAGGTGCCACCATCTGATGAGGAAATGGGGCATTAAATTTACTTGCGGTGATTGGTATCCGACTATATAGTAGTGCTTCTTTAAAAATAGATACCAGCTTCCGAGGAATGTACTAGGTCTGCAATAGTAAAACACCAATTCGCAACCCATTAGAAATGTTTAAAAAAATTGAATTTATCCTTATGTGTTGCGTTAAGTACCAACTAAAATAAGGGTAAATATATAGCAAAGGCTACACAGTACACTTTTTCAAAAACATTATTTGGAAGTAGTGTTAAGGTAAAACAATTTATATTTTATATTCAGTTTATATTGTTTAGTTGATTATGAAGGCAGAAAGACTGTCTAAATAGGCATTATTTTAATTTTTTAAAAAATTTAGAATTTTTGAATTTTTTTAAAAAAATTTTATAAAGTAATCTGTTTTTAAATTTTTTTTAGTCGACAGTGATTTCTATTTCTTAGATAATTATAAATAAAAGTTAGTATACATTGGAAAACTTGTTCACTTGTTGATTTTTAATACTTATTTCTCTAGCTAAACCTGGACAAAACACGAAATATTTTTAAGTTTTAAGTTTGGCATTTTTTAAAAAAAGTATTTAGAGATCCCGTACCTAAATCCATTCAGGCTTTTATAAAACATACGTTTCTGAGTATATAGAAAATTATTCAAGGCTCCTATCCAGAACAGAAAAAAAGCCTTAGGGATCAGAAAACACCGACATCTTCAAAATTAAAAGTCCAAGAAAAACGACTTTAAAGTTTCTAAAGCTATAAAACAAAAACTTGTAATGATCTAATGATTTAATATGTAGTTTTTCAATTTATGTTCTAGATCAATACACTACTTCAATTAATTATGACTGAAATTATTACTTTTTTTAATTCAAAATATATTTTTGCATAATATTGATTAGTGTTTGTTACGACGACCGATTATTCAGCCTAATCTTTACAAGTGAGTTAATATTAATGACACAGTTGAGCTACATGAGGGCTTTTGAAAAATTAGTAGCCTAAAAATGCTAAAATAAGGAATTATAGCAATTCAGTTTTAAATATCTAGCAATAAATCCAATATGTGTGCGGTCAGCGCTGTGTTTGTACTTAATTTGTAAACTAATGATAATCTTTCTAACTTATACATTTTCTTTATTATGAAAAAAATTAATCTGCAAGGTGGTATGTTATAAGCGCCCTTCTTCTAACCCACTACATGCAGTCGCACACACCGGAATTTTTTAAGAGGGGGGGAAGGCAAGGGTCGAAAGTCCACCACTCTCATACCATGCTCCAATACGCCAAACAAAACATTTTTAATAACGCCATAATTTTAAAAAAATCTCAACATTATGACAATTAATAAACCCCAAAAGCCAAAACAAATAACTTCTTTTTTACTCCCAGGGTCTGATGCAACTACAAAAGTTTGTAGACGTATGCACTGAAGTTGAAATTTTTCTTTATTAAGGTGATGGCGGGCCATTAGTTTAACACCTTACATGACATCTAGATGGCGTTGGCTATTGCGAAATTTTTGGCACAAGTATATTTGTCTCAAGACTCCCAAGATGGGCAATAAATTTCTCTCTCGGGTAACCTTTTCAATGAAATTCTCCCCTTCAGCGAAAGGGAACACGCGGAGGGCTAAGGGAGGGTGACAGTCGTAAAACTGATAAAATAAATGTTAGCTCTTTTTTTTTCGGGGGAGGGGGTTAAAGCAGCAGAGTGAATCTTGACCATGAAAGACTTCTCCTTTCTGGACATTGGCCAATCGTCAAACTTTTTCAACTGTTGGAACCCCTAGAACTGTAACATGTTTTCGAGGAATCCCCTTCCTCGCTGAAGGGAATATATCTTAAAATAATATTTAAAGTATATAGATAAACATATTTTTGATATTATATGTAAAGACAATTTTAAAAAATATTTTTGTTTTTATTAAAAACTTTTATGATGTAATTTTAATGTTGTTTACTCATTGATAATATAAATTTATGATCCAAATGTCACCTACGCATGCATTATACTTAGTAACTGAGATATGTGTTCACAATTTTTTACACAAACTATCAGTGTATAAGCTTTTTGAAATTATCTGCAGTAGCATTTCATATTCCGTGTTCAATTCGTTTTTGTATTTTGTTTTTGTTGCCAATCGCGTTAAAAATATTTTTCACTTTCTAAATACATTTTTGTGAATGGCATGAAAATGTTCATAGCGATGTGAGAAATTATGCGTATATGGCATGTGAGTTGGTAACCTAAAATGTAGGTCTTCCAGCTTAAATTTAAATTTTAGCATCGAATCTGTTCATATGTCGATACATTTTTTTATCTTCTTCATTATAGGTGTTTTTCCCCCACAAATGTAAAAGGTTTCAAAATATTGTACTAACAAGTATAAAACTACTTCGTGGAACTCGGGATAGCAAACAATAGTATATTCACAATCTACTGCATAAAATAAAATATAATTAATTTATTATATTACAATAAAAGTTAAAAAAGTTTTTCAAATTATGTATAAATAAAATTTTTAATTTTAATCTATGAGATCATCTTTAGATAATTGTGACTAAACGAATTTCATGAGAACATAAATCCATTTTGCATACATATTTGTAATTTTTCTTTCCTATTTTTTTTATTGGGACTCGTGGAACACAGTTTGTCGATCAATTCTCTAGATAAATGATGTACAGAACGAAACTGTTTAATTTTTCCTGAACAAATGATTTTTAAAGAAAGAATAGGTGGATTTAAAGCAATGAAAAATTAAATTTCACGTTTTAATGAACAAACATTATGATACAATTTTACTTTTATACAATAGAACAGGGGTTGGCAACCTATTTCACGAGAGGTACAATTCTCAGTGGTACTCTGAATTACTCAACAAATGTGTCAATTTTTGAGAGGATGGAAGATGATAAATTCATAATGGTCCTTATTATACGAAGATCTCCAGAATTATGGACAATTGCGAAATTTCGAAAAAATCCGCTTTTGGTTGATTTCGAAAAAGGCAAGAAAAAAAAATTCTCTCTGTAGCGCACTTCCTTCAATAGAATCCTCCCTTTTCTCTGCAGGGGGAAGAGGGCCACAGTCTTTACGACTGTGAAACGAAATACTTGTTCTTTTTTTTTGGGGGAGTAAAATAGTGTTGAATCTTGACCATGATAGAGATCTAAAATGGCTTTCTTTTACGACTCATGGATTCTGATAATTTGTTATGAATGCTTTATTCGTTTCTAACTATGGAAAAAATCCTATGTATTTTGCAATCTAAATTTTAGGAGCTGTTCTTGTTTTAACATAGATTTTACCGTCAAATGTGTTTTAAAATGTCAATAAGTTGTTCGCTTTCCTTGATTATAGGTGTTTTTATCCACAAATAAAAAAAAAGTTCATTTTCCATTACAAAACGATTTAGTTGTGCAAAAACAATGTATTAACGTGAATAAATTTGTTTTGTTGGTCCCGGTACAAATGTTCACAATCTAGTAGGCACTAGATATAAAGAAAAACGATTTAATATTCTTTTATAATGGAATAATAAATGTTTCTAAAAGTATTACAAAATAAAGTTCTTATGTACAAAAAAAAAAATGTTTCAGAAATTTCCAATTAGGTATACACTTACACCTGTATTACATTATTAACATTTTGAGGACGGCTGGCCGATATAAAGGCCAAAAGACACAGATCTTTAAAAGACGGCTCTGGCCGGTGTATCGGCCACGCAATGCTTTCCCCTCTTAACAGCTTTCGAAACAGCATGAGGCCTATTACAGCCCTGGAAAATCATTTGCTTGACCGGTTTCTTTTGTATTTAAAAAGGAGGGGAATACAGTTCCCTCTTTCACCCTTATCTAGAAATCCCTCTTTTTTCCCTTATGCTTAAATTCTCACTAGTGGTGAGTGCATAGTTATTTTATCAAGCGATTTGTTCATCTCGATTACCTAATCATTTCATTTTAAACTAATTTGATTTTTAAAAAAAAATGCCTAAACGTAAAAAGGGGACTTACCACTGGTGAGATTCAGAAAGTTTTAGCAGATTTAGAAGATGAAATTTTTGATGATTCTGATTGTGAGTTAGAAAATGAGGAACATGATCTGATCTCTGCTCAGCAAAAGTAACACATTGTTAAAAGTTTTGTGTATTAAACGCTTAAAATAGTGTAGATAATTTATGTCTGAAAGTGTAATATTACTTTCTGTGGTATTTATTTTATGTTAAAATTGTAATATTCGCAAGCAATGCCGTTTCTTAAATTATAATGGCGATTCAAGACCCTATCGTTATGATAGGGTGAAACAAGGAATAATAGATTATCACATTGAGAAAATGATGCGAGAGGGGAGAATTCGTCCTATTCAATCCCCATACACGTCACCAGTAGTTTTAACGCGCCAGAATAATGGTCTTCTTCCGGATTCTTCGAAGGCGCATTGATTCGCGATTGATTATCGCAAACTTAATGCAATAACTAAATACCCCCGATATCCATTACCGGTGATTGATGATCTAATAACAAACATTCCGCATACCGGAGTAATGTCCACATCGGATTTAAAAAGTGGCTATTTTCAAATAGCGATTAGTCCAAAATATATAGAGAAAAAGGCGTTTATCACTTGCAATGGCACGTTCGCATTCCTCCGAATGCCTTTTGGCCTTTCTGGGGCGGCGCCAAATTTCCAAAAGGCCATAGATATTATAGTCAAACCTGTTATTGGGCGTTTCGTGTCGGTATATATGGACGATGTTATCATCACATCTCCATCGTTTAATGAACACTTAGGTCATTTGAATCAGGTATTTACATTGTTGAGAGATGCAGGGCTAACATTAAATAAGGATAAATGCCATTTCGCACGAGACAAATTGAAGTATTTAGGTCTCGTAATTAGTAAAGAAGGGATCGAAAAAGACCATAGTAAAGTGAAAGCAATCACAGAAATGAAACCTCCTAAAAATAGCAGGGAAATATCGAAATTTTTAGGGATGGTGGGGTGGTATCAGAAATTTATACCCCAGTATGCAGACATATGTGAACTATTATATAGGTTGAAGAAAAAGGGGGCTAAATTTACTTGGTCGACAGAAGCACAGGATTCTTTTGATAAGATAAAACGAGCATTAACTGAGGCATAAGTTTTGCAATTGCCGAATTTTACAGAACAGTTTAACTTATTTCCTGATGCTAGTGGGGTCGGAATTGGTGCAGAGCTTAATCAAAACATCAGACCGATTGCATTAGCGTCTAGAACCCTCAATAAGGCGGAACGAAACTATAATGTTACTGAACGCGAATGTTTGGCGTTGTGACATCGTCGATGGTTGTGAATTCCCAACTTTCGATTCACAATAGGTTTTATGGTTTCACCAGCTGTTTAAGGACAAGTACGGCACCCATCGATTGTCCCTGAATTTTCAGGATCAACCAGCTGTGGAATGACCAGTGCACGTGGCCATGGGGCCATTGTTTATTGTCTGAACTCAGGGAGTGAGGGCAGACAGACGGGTCGCCATAATAGTAAAGTAGAGCCGGCCCCCCATTGACAATAGGCGAAGCCTATCTTAAAATAATCATGTCGTCTTTTCTAGTGTTGTGTGAAGGGGATACTCGGAACAGGTGGCGTGATGGACAAGTGTGACCAGATGTGGAACAAGGAACTATGGCGCCTTGGGCCAGACGGCTCGGGTGTGTTTTGGCGTGTTGTGCGCAAATAGGACGAGGGAGGTCAAGAGAGACTTGTGACTTGCCAATGAGAAGAAACGAGGGGCGTGTTGTGAACACACCCCTGGTGTTTAAAAGGGTTCTTTGTAGGAGAGAAAAAAGTTCGGAAAAGAGGACAAAAAAGTCGGGAGAGAACGGACGGAAGGAGAAGGAAGGACGGAGACGAGAGGAGAGACAGGGTAGGACTCTGGGATTGGAGTGGAAAAAGACGATGAACGCCGGTGGCTTTGAGATTGGAATATGAACTGACTTCACCGGCTTGACATATAATCTGAATTTATATTACTTCTCATTAACAAATTGTTAGCAAATAAAAAATTGCTTTTATTTACATATTAGGCTGGTAACCTTATTTATTGATGGATAGCTACACACGACGTTACAGCTAATATATATATATGAAATTGTTGGCAGCGGTGGGATCCGGCATTTAAGTAAACAGATGTTCGAATCCTTAGTTTTAAGTGAAGAAAAAAAATGCCAGCCGTGTGCGATTGTGAGGAAGCGAGTTTAATGACGCCTAATTCCTGGAGTCCCCAGCTGTGAGAAGTGCTGGATGCAAGTGTCTCCCGTTCCTGCTAGTGATGAAGTGTGCTCGCCTGTTTTTTTTCGAATTGGTTGCTATGAGATGTGTCCCCAGCTGTGAGAAGTGCTGGATGCAAGTGTCCCCCGTTCCTGCTAGTGATGAAGTGTGCCCGCCTGTATTTTGCAAGTGCCAGAATTCCTGAGTGTTCCTGTGTGTCTTCTATAAATTTGAAGGTGAGTCTTTTCATTGAGATTATTTTTGGGGCAGCCACTGAGTATTGATATTGTATGTAAAATGTTTTAAATAAGAAATATAAAGACTAAGTAAAGTTTTGTAAACAATAAGAGACTAGAAGGATTTTAAGTTTTGTATGAAGTGTATAAATGTGCAATATTAGTGTTGTGGTTAGATTTGAGAAATTTAGTATACGGTAGTTATACTTGTTTTGTTGGCACTGTATTGTGTATTGTAGTGGTTTTAGATGTGAAATTTAGTATACAGTAGTTATACTTGTTTTGTTGGCACAGTATTGTGTAGAGCATTGTAGTGGTTATAGATTTGTGAAACGTAGTATTCAGTAGTTATACTTGTTTTGTTGACACAGTATTGAGAAGGGTATTGTTGTGGTTATAGATTTGTGAAATTTTTAGTATACGGTAGTTATACTTGTTGAATTGGAGAACACTGATGTGTAGCTTATTTGTGTTGAGATTTGCGCATATGGGTAAAATATAGTTAAGTCTAGGTCTAGTGTATTGCTAGGTTACCTTGAATCTTTGTATAAGTTTTGTAAGGATTAAGTTTAGATTTGATTTTGTGTGTATTAGTGCATCATGGCGTTTCTGTTAAGAGAAAGAAAAGACATATTGTTAGAGGTTGCGAAGGAATTAAGGGTAGAAATTGATATTACTTTACCCAAGATAGAACTCAAGAAAAGAATCTGTCAAAGTAAATACTATGACGAAGAGTCAGTTAAATGTTTGTTGGAGGGTATTTTGGAGGAAAAACGGGGAGAACGTGAAAAACAGGAAATTAAGGAATTCGAGGAACGCAGACTAGCAAAAGAACTTGAGTTAGAAAGAATGAGAGTTCAACTCAGAAATAAGTTAAATGAAAATAAATTAAAGGCAGGGAATATGATTAACAATCTCGCAAATGTTTGTATTTTGTCAGAAATCGTACCACAGAAGTTAGTGAACCGGTTAATAAGTGTAGGCCTTTAATTAACCCGGTAGTTAATAAAAGCGTGGATAACGCTACGTTTTGAGATTTTGAAAAGGAGATTTGTGACCCCCCCAGTGAGAGGAACAGAAAAGAATAATCTATTTAAGATTGTTTAAGGGAAATAATTCAACGTGTATAAAAATAGTGATTGTGAAGTAAAAATGAAAGTAGGGGTATGTGAAGGAAGTGTCAAAGCTGTGGCGATGGGTGCACAGCGGGTAATAAATCCGGATAATATTGCTGTGGCTCTTTTGAATTGAAAGGAGATAAGGGAGTGACGAACCCTGAAGGATTGATTCGTGAGAATATTTGTGAGGAGAAATATACCCTTGGGACGTTAATGGGCTGTGAAAAGCAGTTAACAGTGGATCGGGAAAGTTTTTGAAATCATACAATAGCTAAGATAGCAGGGCAGTTAAAAGGGGGGAAAGAAAACATGTGTAAAGCAGATGTGCGGAAAGGCTTGAAAGACGGGTTAGCAATGCGATTGCCTCTCTCAGAACCAAGGGAGATTTATAAGGATAAGTTAGAGACGGACAATAGGTCTAACATCGGTTCAGAATTTAATTTCGAGATAGATTTACCCGGAAAAAGAGATCGCAGTACCATTTATCGACTTAATTTAAAAAAATTGTACCGTAGAAAGCCGGAATTGGCAAATTTGGTTATGGAGAATAGCTCAGAAGGAATAGATTCCGAAACTCTGTATTCGGTAAAGCTATTTATGGATTTTGATTTTCAGGGTAATTTAAGGAAAAGTCAGTTGTATTTTTAAATTACCGCCTTATCGGAGTAGCTAATTAAGAATGATTAACGCTAAAAAGAAAAAAAAAAGGTTTCTACCAGATCCTGGGACGATTGTTTTAAGACAGAAGGATATTAATTTGGTTACGTTAAAGCCATTTAGAATCAAAACTTGTTGTTCATCCCAGATGTCAATTAATTCACTACGAGAGGATACAGAGTATCTTTTAGATTTAGGTGTAAACGGGAGGGGGCAGTCAAACCGTACTCTGCCCGTTGTTTGGTTAGGAAGGATGAACCGATACCCGTACCCGCGTATCAAATGTGTGAAGTATAGGGATTTGAACCAGGTGACGCAAGCCGAGATTTATCTTCTGTTAAAAAGGGAAAGTTTGGTAGAAAAGATCAACGCGGCAACGTGTGTCACTGTACTGGATTTGTGGAAGTGGTATTTTCGTCATTCCCTAATGATGAATTATCCGAAGCTCACCACATGCGTTATGACAGTTGGCATGTACATTATTAAAAAATCGAGGTTTAAGTTTATTTGTGCTTATGATGGATGTGAATTAACGACTCTGATTTTGAGGTTGTTGGAGCAGATTGATGTATCGCGAATGGTCGACACAGACATTCTGATACAAATTTGGAAAAACCGTGTAAAGAAAATAGACTTTGTGTTAAAATGGTTGAGTAGGGTTGGGTCGGAAGTCGGACCGACCAAAGGTAAATTAGAGACATGGGCAAGTTTGTTCCGTGTAGAAATAATGTAGATTTAGAAAATGCATTGCATGAGCTACTGAGGCGTGTTAATTATATTCCCAATTAAAGTGTTTCCTCAATAACTAACGTAATGGAAGACAATACCATGAATTGTGAATAACCTGTTATGATGGTTGTGATAATGCTTGATGATAGTCATAATTTAATTAAATTTAAAAAGTCTTAGTTTAAACTTCTTAATTTAAAAATTTGGTTTTTAATATTTTTTTTGCAAAGCTTGGAATTTATAAATGTTTATTTTGTTTATTTAATATCGTTGGAAACACCGTTAGAATAAGTAGATGGGAATGAGTAATTCTTAGGACTGTGTACGCTCACAGATGTTTAACACAATCCAATGAGTGATTGATGTGTTACAATTATAGAAATATTATAATTTGAGTTAAATTCTTTAAAACTCTAAATTTTGAAGTGTGATGTAACTGTATGAAATGGAAAAAAATGGTCCATGTTTCGGAATTTAAGTTTTTTTTTGTTAAGTTTAAGTTTTATAGCATTTTGGATTTATTTGTTTATTTTACTTGTGATTGTATGTGTTTCTTGGGTTGCTGTCCTGATCGGTCTCATTGATAAGACAAACCTTTGGTGTGAAATGTTACGAACTGAACCAAACTGAGGCCAGAGCAGTCCAGTGAAATTGACCTTTTCAGGGGGAAGGAGTTTGACATCGTCGATGGTTGTGAATTCCCATCTTTCGATTCACAATAGGTTTTATGGTTTCACCAGCTGTTTAAGGTACCCGACTACCCTAAAATCATGATTTTTTTCAAAAATTGACAAATTTTGCTTATGATTTTATTTTATACGCCATCGTATAAGCTCAATAAAAATACCAAGTTTTTTATTTTCCATTCACTAGAACAAAAATTACAAGTGTTTTAGTAAAAGCAGATGCCATAACTTTACACAAGATGACAAACTTTAAAATGCGTTTTACTCGAAATGTGTTTTTTGTGAAAAGTTCAAACGGGGACAGCGATTGCTCAAAAAGTTTTGAAAATAATTTGCTGAAATTTTTTGAGTATGTTATGTATAACAGTAAAAGTGTTTTGATAATCAGATTTATCAATCGCTGCTTTATTTTAAAATTTACAGTCCTTTATGTGGATATAACCACTTTCTTTTTAAGCAATTTCGTATAATCACTAAGATAAAGTGCTCTAGGTTTTGTAAAAATTGAAATATCTCTTATCCTGAAGGTCATTTCAAACACGAATAATAAAGTAACACATCAAAATTGAAAAATTGAGAATTTTCTCAAAAACAATTTGTACAGAGCGGGCCCCGTTTATGTAATTTTTTGTACATTTTTACCAGTTTTTTCCCATTTTAATAATAATATATTTTTTTCTGCTTTCAATTTTAAGATTTTTTCCTTAAAATATACTAAATAAATCTAAAAATCACCAAAAAATCCTCATATTTCCATTTTTTCAAAAAAAAGTTGTCGCAAGTAGTCGGATACCTTAAGGACAAGTACGGCAACCATCGATTGTCCCTGAATTTTTACGATCCACCAGCTGTGGAATGACCAGTGCACGTGACCATGGGGCCCTTGTTTATTGTCTGAACTCAGGGAGTGAGGTCAGACAGACGGGTCGCCATAATAGTAAAGTAGAGCCGGCGCCCCATTGACAATAGGCGAAGCCTATCTTAAAATAATCATGTCGTCTTTTCTAGTGTTGTGTGACGGGGATACTCGGAAAAGGTGGCGTGATGGACAAGTGTGACCAGATGTGGAACAAGGAACTATGGTGCCTTGGGCCAGACGGCTCGGGTGTGTTTTGGCGTGTTATGCGCAAATAGGTCGAGGGAGGTCAAGAGAGACTTTTGTGACCTGCCAATAAGAAGGAACGAGGGGCGTGTTGTGAACACACCCCTGGTGTTTAAAAGGGTTCTTTTTAGGAGAGAAAAAAAGGTCGGAAAAGAGGACAAAAAAGTCGGGAGAGAACGGACGGAAGGAGAAGGAAGGATGGAGACGAGAGGAGAGAGAGGGTAGGAGTCCGGGATTGGAGTGGAAAAAGACGATGAACGCCGGTGGCGTTGAGATTGGAATATGAATTGACTTCACCGGCTTGGCATATAATCTGAATTTATATTACTTCATTAACAAATTGTTAGCTAATAAAAAATTGCTTTTATTTACATATTAGGCTGGTAACCTTATTTATTGATGGATAGCTACACACGACTTTACAGCGGTGATATGGGCCTTAAATAAGTTTAAAACTTATTTCGGATCCCTGGCGGTGAAAGTAATCACAGATCACGCGGCATTAACAAAGCTAACTAATGGAAAAAAACTTACCTAGTCGAATGATTGGATGGGCACTCAAGTTAGACCTATTAGGCCCCTATCCCACATCCCGACTCGAAAGATATAGATTTGTATTAGTAATAACTGATCATTTCACTAAGTGGAGTGAGCTTATTCCTTTACGAAAAGCTTCGGCCCAGGCCATAGCTAACGCCTTTTTTGAGAATTATATCTCCCGTTGCGGAGCTCCGATTTCTTTAATTAGTGATAACGGCCCCCAATTTATTTCAGAGGTTTTTGAACACTAAAGTCACAGGTTGGACATAAAGCATATGAAAACGGTAACATACAGGCCACAGGCGAATTTAACGAAAAGAGTTAATCGCAATTTAGTCCAGATGATAACCTGTTTTGTAAAAGAAAATCACGAAAACTGGGACTGATTTCTTCATGAATTCGCTTTCGCGCTGCGCACTTCAGTGAACGAAACAACAAATAAAACTCCGGCTGAGTTATTCTTAGGAAGAAAGATTATAACACCTTTTAGTAAATTAATAAATGTCACAGAGGGTGCTCAATATGTAGGAAGAAACATTGAGAAATTATTCGATGAAGCAAGGCAGAATAGGCGGAAACAACACAAACATTGGGAAAAATATTATAATCGGAAAAGGATGGAAGTTAACATCAAAGTAAATGATTTGGTGTTGGTACAAACTCATTTTGTAAGTGCTGCGGGTAGAAGAGTGGTTGGAAAGTTTATGCCTAAGTCTGAAGGGCCATATAGAGTGTTGGAGGTTCGGAATAACAATTTAATTATTTTAAAGATGTTTAAAAAGGTAACAGTTAATATGGACCAGTTGCGTGTGTACCGTCCACGACAATCCGACACGATTAGTTCGGACAATCATGTTGAGACACTGTATGAAGGACAGAGGTCGAGTGATAGGTCAAGTAGATTGCAACCAGGAAAATTCAAAGGATCTAGGAATACCTCGAGTGAGCAGAATAACGGTCATAAATCAAGTAAGGGTAATGCCGGATGGGAGGATCCGAGATTGAAACGTAAAGTAGAGTCAAAAGGATCAGGGGACACGAAGAATGTAAAAAGATACAAAATTTTTAGAAAACGTTCTCTGCAGGGGTCCGAACATAGGGACCAGAAAAGACCAACCCCTGAACCAAAACAGGGCATAAAAAGAGCAATTCCGTTCTTGGTTTCATCTTGTAATCATAAATATAGAATACATAATAGGCCCTCCCAGGGATCACAGCCCATTGCAGGTCCTTCTCGTCAACAAGATTCCAGGCAGGACAAGTCACCTACAGTAGCGAGCCTGCACGAAGGAAGCGGACAATACAACAAGGCACGGGAGACAACAACAACTAAAGACGCAACCAACAGGGCAGCTGAGACGAGAACTGTGCGGTCGAAACAGACGACAGCATTGAGACCTTGTCCATACTACCTACGCAGCCGAGGAAGACAACCCGAAGGATTTCCAGAATAGCGGAGGAACAGTGGATTAGCAAGTATTCCACAGAACAACATCAGGAGAAGGAGCCTCAGTATGGAAGCCTTAGACGGAGATCCAGTGGATAGGAGCGAATAAAGGGCAAAGAAAATTATCAGGTTTATCGTTTCTTTATTTTCACCTTTCGAACAAGTGGTCGGAAGAATTATTGCAATGAAGTAAGTCACGGGCGGATTTTTAATTTAAGAAGCCAAGCAAATGTGGACACTACAATGAGTGTGTTTTTTCTTGATGAGAAAAATCAGCTTTTGTGTTAATTTTTTGTATAAATACGGAGAAAACATTTGTAAGAATGCATTTGTTTACTTCTTTGTATGACTTCACTAAGATGCGACAAATCCTTTGGTTGTTTGTTTTATTGTTATTTGAAAAATGTTTGAAATTGTATGTATATATATGTATATGTTTTATCTTACATCTGGTGACTTGGGGACGCGGCGTAATTAGGTAGAGCTAAAAATTAATACTAACAAGGGCAGTATATATGGAATGGGAATGTTAAGGAACCAGATGCTTCAATTGATATATATGAAAATGTTATGTAAAAAATGAAGGAATCTGTATGTATTATAGATGTTTGTTTTTCACACAAAGAAATTCTCATTTCAAGGTAGCTGACTCTGAACATTGTTCCACAAAAGAAGCAAGATGCATGTCTGAATAAGTGTTATAATATTTAAGTAGTTAAGGAAACCACGCAGGCAGGTTTTTCCACTTAGGTGGTTTTTCCCTCGCCTCTTTGCCATATGGACGTGGTGTAGGGATATTTAATTCTGTAAATGTTACGTCCTTTAAAGAGTAGTTTTTGGTCGTATTTTTTCTTTCCCTTAAGGAAGGAGAATTTTTAGTATCCGATTGGTAGATATATATATTAAAGTCGTCGGGACTGTAAATCAAGTCTAGGAATTGGTTACGTAATTTATTTTAGGGCCGTTTGTGACCTTCGAATAAATCCTGTTTTCTTTTTGGAGGGGTTTGTGACGAATCTGTACAGAAACTTTCCACTAATCTTCTTAGGCGTCTTTTTGGGGAATATAAATTCGCGTTTATTTCCAATCAACTCCAAAAAGAAGCTTGGGATATTTTAATTAGATAAGGTATTTAAATCGAGGCTTGCGAGATAGCAAGATAGATGATGGTAGGCTATTGACCCAACAACGTTACAAGCTAAACTAGAAGATTCAAAGAAATTAGATTCATGAAGACGTCGTGCTGCTAGACATACCAGAAAGCTGATAAAAGCCAGCGGTAAATATAATTCACGTACGCTTACATGAAGCGTCAGTTTGAGATACTTAGTTAAAGTTAATGACAATTAAGAATTCGAATACGTGTGTTTCTCAGATCTCCTTTTTCGGTAAAGCCGTACTTGAGTTGATCTAGATTAGTAATCAATCGTATTCTCAGTAATTTAATTTAATATAAATGCAAATCCCTTTAGAAGACGTAACATTATTATATTATTTGTTATCAGAGATTTTTGAGGAAATTATACCACAAATAAATAATATTATTATTCAAAATGACTTTTTTTGGTTCTTTGCCTCAAATTAATCTTGGTGTTTAAGGTGTGACTCAGGGGGGTCATCACAAAGTTTGCGTTCACTGTGTTTTAGTGTAGTAACTATAAAAATTATTTAAAAAGACAACAATGAGCTATTTAGTAGCTGGTTGGTTAATCTCATCATGTGGGAGCCTTCTGAAGTCGTTTCGGCATTGAACTAACAAATCTTGAGTTTTTTCAGCACTTATCTTGGTCTTTAAGAACACTCTTCAGCATACCCTTGCTAGATACATTGTGTTGACGAATCTTGTGTTCCAACAAATCTCATAGGTGTTCTGTAGGATTCAGATCAGATGACTGTGGGGCCATGTGCAGTTGATTTGGGACATTATACCAGAGCCAACGTTTCACAATCTCAGCGGTGTGCTTAGGATCGTTGTCGTGTTGAAAACGAAACGATTATCCTAAGCCGAGTTTGGTGGCACTTTCCTTTAAATTGTTTTTAGGACATCAAAATAATCATATTTGTCCATAATTGATAATATATACATCATTGCTCGTCGCCATGCACCCCCACACCATGACTCCATCGCCGCCGTACATTACCGTTGGTACTATATAATCATTTTGAAGCGCTCTTCAAGGTTTTCTCCAGACTAATTTAAACCTTTTATGCCGAAGATACAAAATTTGCCTCAGTCAGAGAATATCGCTGTCCTCCGAAACTCAAGAGACTTATGTATATGATCTTTTTCAAAAGCTATCCTCTTAAGCCGGTTGGTCATTGAAATATAAAGCTTTCTGCGAACCCCTCGACTATGGTATCCGGCCTTTTTCAAGATTTTTCTTGCAGTATACACCCCAATTTTTTTTAAAAAACTGCTCGTGAATGTCTGTTGCTATTTAAGTTGGAGACAAACACGGATTTTTTTTTTTTTCACCATTCATGTCATACTTCGTTTTTCTCTGATTATGAGTTTAGATAGAGGACTTAAAAGAGGTTTGGATATGTAAGCTGCTGTAGATTTAAAGTTATAAATAACATGCTGAATAGATGAATACTGCCGTCCAACGGATCTGGCTATATCCCGATGACTTTTTCCATCTTTTCACATTGATTTTACGCTCACTGGTACTAATTTCCTTCGTTTTATTTTCCATGTCCTTGAATTGCTTCGTATCTCACAAAAATGTAACAATTATTGCGTCACAATTTTCTTAGTCTATTTTACTTGATAATTAAATGCAAAAACTGTTGCCTATTGATACAAATTCCAAGAACCAAGAATATTCAAATAGTGAACGCAGACTTTTTCTTCCTACTATTTGTGTATTTTGCTACAAATCTCCCGCTATCCTAAGTAGTTTTAATTCCAAATTAACGAATTTTTGCATGCTCAATATTTAAATAATATTTAACAAATTCGGGAATTTTTTTTAGAAAAGATATATATTTCTATTAAATTTTACCTTTCCTATATGATTTCTTATGGGTGAATACAGACTTTTTCTAGAAAATGTATGTTACATGTGTTTTATTTATCTCTCGAGGAAAACGAAGTTTTCTCTTTCAAAAGGGCGTTATTTGTAAAGAATAACTTTTGAATCTATTGGTCGAAGTAAAGTATCCCAATTTTAAAACCTACCTGTGACAATCTACATTTTCTCAACAAAGAATATAATTAAGACAACATATTCAGGTTTCACAGACGACCACTTAGAATCCAGGGTAAGATTAGCAGTTAGTAATAATTTACTGAGGTATATTCAAGATTGTGTGTGGTGGGGGGCAGGTAATACGAAGACTAAGTCGTCTATTGAGACCATAGCTATAAAAACTAATTTTAAGAGATAATTTCTTAATTTGTGATGTATTGTGAATTGTTTGAAATTGCATCATTTGTTCTTAAATTAATAGGTATAATTATAATGTTTGTATTTTGCGTTTTACTTAAAACGTAGCTTTAAAAGAGTAAGTTCTGTTTTTACTGTTGTAGTTATGTAGGCAAATAAACATAATCTGTATTTATTATTGTTGTAATACAAATATTGTTTTCAGCTTCTTTTTTTTTTGTTGCTTAACACAACTACGTCGCATGGTGGGCCGCGACATCTTGAAAAAATTAAAAGTAGACCGTGCCATGTAAAATTCTGCCCACCCCCGCCCTACTGAATAAGATACATTATACATTTTGGCATAAAAAAGGGTAACGCATAATTTTTTCTTTGTTGGCGGCAATATTTAACACATTATTCTTAATAAAAAATGAGCGCAATGTTAAAATAACTTTAATTTTTTCCCTCCTTTTTATTTCAACAGCTACATATATATTTAACTCACACATGTCCTTTTTAGAATTTACTTCTCATGATAATCAACTTTAGCTCGGATTTTTTTTTAATCTTTTTTTTAATTTTTTTTTTTATATCTTCATGGTTTAAGATTTATATATAAGGTTTGTGTGTGTGGTCTCGGCAATTTTTATCGAAAATTATTTAAATATGTAAGAGGTTTTATTTGCAGTGTGAATTATAATTCTTAATTGATGATTTTTGTATCATTATAAGGAGATAACTCACATGTGCTATCACTTAAAATGATTTACAGTTTTATTTTCCTTAATGTAAATATTTTCGTAAAAGTTTTCTATAAAGATGTTATCGTATTGGAATGTTAGACATTATTTCCTAGAAAATCTTAGTTCAATGTTTTTCCTCAAGTTTCTCTTTTCGTAATTTATATAAAAACAAAATGACTAATCCTTTTGTTTCTTTAGCTTTTAAAACTCATTCAATTCCTACTATTAGCTCACACATTCTCTCTATATTATTATTCATTTTTTGGTGGAATTTTCAATCGTTAATTAAATACATTTTAAAGCACTCAATAGAGTGGAAAATTTATATACATGATTATTTTGGATGACAATACAGTAATTTAATTACAATTAATAAGTGTTTTTACCATTAAGCCCGCATGTGTGTAAAGTATCTCATTTTTTTAGTGTTACTTGAAAGTTAATGCTGAAATATAGGGCTATTAAATATAATGATCTGGGATTAGAAGTGTTTAGTGGTTAGGTCATCAGTTTCGGAGAAATGATTGGGTGATTAATTTAATACTTGAAGATATAATGTAAAATAAAAGTCAAGTGTTTTATATAGGAAATTTGACTTTAATTCTAATTTAATTATCCCCCTTACATATATATTTCTATGAGGATATGCTTATTAATATTCTATTTTGCCTCGTTTTACTTGCAGATTTCCTTTGAACATTTTGTTTGAAACCAGTTTTCTTAAGACAACTCGTCAACATGATTTTCGGTGCCCCAGTTGTGCCAACACTGCAGCAAATGAGTTTTGTCAAGATTGCCGTTAGAATTTGTAATGATATGGAGGTGAAGGTTTTCATGAAAAAATACGGGCCTGTCTCATTTGCTTTTCCCGACAAGGAATTGCGCACATTTTTAAACAAAAAAATATCAGACACCACTCATCAAGTGAAGTACAGATTGCTTATCTCTGAACAGAACATATGCTACTCAAACTCCGCAAAACCTTTGTGTACGAGAAACTTTGCGTTTCCTGAGAAATACACTAATTTCAATATATATGGATTCACAACAAATGATCTTCCTGCCACGTTGTGGAAGGAGATCGTTTCAAAGAAGATATCCCACTTACCACTTCCAAACATTATAAAAAGCGAACTCATGTCTGTAATTCGTTGCATTTGCTTAGAAATAGACAGGTGGCAGAAAGATCATAAAGATAGTTTTAAATTGGATTTTCTAGGCCTTCAAAATTACATCTGCTGGACTCCACAAGGTAAAATTGACAGGAAAAACACTGCACGGTCTTTGATCAACGATGAAAATCTACCCATTTCTGAACGTTATAACTTAGCTCGTCATTACGGTTTTGCAGAAGATGTAATCTCAATTTTCGAAAAAATGAATGATGTTCATAAATTTCATTCATCACGTCTTGATGAATTCGTTTGGTTGGATTATGAGAGAAACAGAACTGGCGAAACTTCGATTAGCTTCAGGTTTCATACAAATATACTTGTACCCTTTAACTTCAGGGCACTTTTTTCATTAGTGAGGCCAACACAGAAAGTTCGATGGTTCAACACTTTCATAAATTTCAAATATATAGAGTATGAGGATATACGTTTATGTTTTTCCCTTTTAGAAAAAAATGAACAAGAAGAAACTTTGAGACAATATTCTTCCAAAATTCTCCAGTATTACCTGGTTTGGCCATTGCAAAACGAATTTCTTAATGTTTCGAAAAATATTTGGCCCTACATGTCAATAGGAAATTACATTGATATATTGCAATTTATTATATATGAAAGAATAATGATAGGATGGAAGGACTTTGACTATGTGGGGCTGATGAAAGAGTTTTGGAGGCAAACTCCCAATAGTTTTAAAGAACTTGTAAAGAAAGAAAATATATACCAAGTCCTATTACCTGTCATCAGATGCGATCTAAACAAAAGATTTCCAAATGAAGTGATTCTGGAGAATTACACGGATGATGTTTTACATTTTCACCATATAGGAATACATTATAAATTAAAGAGAGCACTTGATATCATGGATCCTGTTAAATGTCAAAAGTAATGGTGTAATAGTCGCTCATCTAATATGGTAGCTATGATCTTCGGCTTGTAACTGAGTGGGTTCGGGTTCGAATCCCGAGTAAGACTTGGTTGTATATTCTTCGGGAAAGAAGTTCTTTCGCCTGAAATGGATTCCCATCTCGAAAGTAACAGCAGCGCACCTCTTCTTGTTATATGCAGGGATCATCGTTTGTAATAAAATCTGTATTCTTATGTGGTTGTGTTATATGTGTCTGTTCATCTATCTCACGTCTTTGATATGTATCCCAGTAATAAACACACAACAACAATGGTGTAGTAAGTGTTTTAAAAGAAATTGCATAGAGTTGTTTCTCGCTTCTTAGAGATTTGGTTCCCTGTGTAATTTGTGCTATACAAGTCGGTTTAATTAGAAATGTAAATTATACAATGTGATTCTATTTTTAACCCTTACATTATTTAAATAAAGTTATTTAATACTTTTGGCTATCTTTTTAAATAAAATGATAATCAGTTAATAACTGCATTTTTAAATTAAAGCTACCGAAATTCTAATGTTCTCTAACGTACAAGAAAACAAATACAAGGAAAAGTATCCACGGAAAAAAAAAAAATAATACAATCTGTTTATCTTATGTTTATGAGACTATATTAATTTTATTAATATTAATTATTCTTGAAATATAAATAAACATTTTATTTCATTTTGCACCTTTATGTGCTATATTAGTTTTATTATTTACAAAATGAAATCTGACATAAAAATATAAACTCGATCCTCTCGTCCACACAATCTGATTCAATATAATTAAAAAGTTATTATTCACTTATCAATTCCACAGAGAAGTATCTTGAGAATTTTCCTCGCTGAATATCGGCTTCAAAATCTTGTGTATGAAGGGTTGTAAGAGGCCCGTGCCTCTTTCTCGAACAGCTTGATGGGGGGGAGGAAGGGAAGAAACACTTTACATGATTCAAATCTAATTTATTTCAACATTAAGATCAGACGCAATATCAACTAATAAGTTTAAGAGAACGTCTCAATAAAAATAGTTAATTAGAACAATGACATTAACATTTAAGCGATTAGTTGACTAACAAGCTGGATCCTATTTTTAATTTAAAATCAAACATATTATTTGATTTTATCTCATCACAATTCAAGCTTAGTGAACAACCGTCACTTTTAAGATTTCCTTCTATTTATAATCAAAGCTCTGTAAGTCAAATATTACACCTTTAATAATGATCTCGCCTAACTAGAGCATATCTTAGCTCCTTCTGAAGCTAGAAAACCTTGCCTATGCATAGTAAGTTAACTTGCATATCACGATTCTCTTCTTACGAAGGGCTGGCTGTGAAAAACGCAAATTGATAACACAAAGTTTTCCCAAGATGATTACTTTGAAGGTTCGTCTGAGGGTGACAAAGACCAATAGTAATCCCAACTACGTCCAAATGGAAGTGATTATGTGTTACACATCATTTTTGGAAGCGTGACATATCCCACTTTTGAAAAAAGGGATACCCAGATGCTTCAGCGAAGAAACTCCCAGACTTTCTCTCACCCTGGTTTCCAAATTGGATAGCACGCTCTCAGGCCTACAGTTGACCTATCAAGGCCCTAGATAACGAGAATCACAATATTGTCCTAAAGCTGTGTCCTGGCCTTAACTGCACCTCAATGATGCTGTGCTTTAAGAGCTTCAGAAGAGAGTTTGAGTTCCTGAAAACTAAGCAAAATTAGTGATGCTTGAACATTTTTCTTAGTTTCCACTGGCTTTCAAATGGAACTGCGGGTTGGTAATTTTGCCATTGCTGACCTAGAGCATTCACCGGGAGATGGCGTCACTTTTTACAGTGGCACCATATAGGTAGAGCCGATTGCCGCAGTGTAATTTTGACACTCATTTTCCTCTCCAGAGAAGGGAATCTGAGCTGTGACGATGCGAGACTGTACTGGGAACTTTGTATAACCGAGAGCACACCTAAGCCAAACGAGCATTCTAGAGATCTTTAACATGCCGCAAAATCATACAACATAGTTGCTGCGGATTTTTTTTTTTAATTTTATATTTTGCATCACGAGAATCCAGCTCTTGCCTGGGGTCGAACCCACAAATATAGCGTAGAATGCCAGCGACTAACCAACACTGCCACCCATCCGGCTTCATTTGCTTTATACAATCATGTAATAAAAAATATTCAGCAAAGTCTTCAAATAAGTATTCAAAGTGGGTCTGTAAAAAGAAACGGAACGAAATTTCCAGTTTTTTGAATTTTGATAAAAATTGGCCCCTACGGTTTCAATTCACTTGAATACAGCGATTTATTAATAAATCGAACGCCTGTTGTAAATCACTTTGCAGAGTGGCCTGAAAAATATGCGTGGAAGCTTCTTATATGGTATAAATATCTTTAAAATAACACCCATTAACGCTTTTTTTTTTAAGTTTTGGGAATAAGTAGTAGTCACAGGGTGCTAAATCAAGTGAATATAGTGGAAAAATCGACGATCAATAAAGGAGGTGTGACTGGGTGCATTGTCGTGCAACAAACACCAATGGCTTTCAGTTGAATATTCTGAGCAAATGCAAAGAAGTTTGGCCATCGAACGCTTTAAAAGAGCTAAGTAGTACTCACCTGTAACTGTTTGTCCAGTTGGAGTAAATTCTTTATGGGTAATACCTTGACTATCGAAGAATGTAATTTACATTGTTTAAAGTTTGATGGAACTTACTTTGATTTTTTGGTTGTGTTGAATTTTGTGACTCCCATTCCACACTTTGCCGCATAGTTTCAGAATCATATTGGAAACACAAGGATTCTTTACCTATTACAATAGACTTCAAGAAGTTTGAATCGTTTTCAGTAGCTGAAATGATATCTCTCGGATGTGTATTTCTCGTTGCCTTTTTTTCAGGGATTAAAGTGCTTGGAACAAATCTAGCACGCACTTTCGTTTTGCCCAAACTTCATGCAGAATGGTTTCAATCGTTACTTTGTTAATGTTTAAAGAGTCTACCATCAATTTCAGCGACCCACAGCCATCATTTGCCAAAAAACACTTTCTCAATAACTTCCTGTGCCTTAGTTGAAATGGGTCTTCCACTACGCGTTGATCATACTCTACCATATCTCTTCCATCCAAAAAGCGTTTGTAGGACACAAAACCATTTGATCTACTTAAACAAGTCGCCATAAACTTGTTTTATGAGTTAGTACGTTTCCGAAGCACTTTCTTTCCCAAGCTTTGCTTTAAATTTCATCACACACCTATTTTCTCCCCATCTTAAAAAAAATCAACATGAAAAAAATTTACTTCAATAATGATACCTCGACTTCTTTTACAAACTTAACTAAATGCGCACAACTTGTTTGCAGTGTATCAGCAGACGATGGACTTTATGACTCATCAGCATTTACACTCACGGTGCTTTTAGAACATGTGCTCTGGGATGAGTCTTAAAACTTATTTGAAGCACTGCATATGTTCATGTTTTTTGTTTTTTTTAATGTAAGAATGGTCCTTTTTCACTCACTCAGGTCTTGATTAAAACTTTATTTATTTATTTTTTTAAAAAAAATTGTGCGGTGTGATATTAACAGAAATATATGAGTCAATGCGGTTAAGTCTAAAAAACAAAAAATTGAAGAAAAAGATTTTTTTTATACATTATTTTTTAAAGTTCTTGGTTTATTAATTTGATCAGAAAAGTATATAAAGTCTTTTTTGCTAAGTGTTATCTCTGCAAAAACCAGATATATACAGAATGTGTAGATAGTAAAGTTAGTATTTATTGGAACAATGACAGTATCTTAAAATTTTTAGGACTTATATCTTTTAGCATCTATGTATAAGTAATACAGCAAAATTTGTTGTCATTAGTTTTATGTTTATTCATCATAACAAACATCTTCCGAGTTATTTAAATGTAAGTTTTGATCTCAACGTGTTGTTCTTAGTGTTCTGAAAAAGTCGTGTTTATTTGGAGGTATATACATGAATAAACTCGTGATGTCTTTTTTAAAAAAAAATTCTGCTGTTTTGTAATAATATTGGTTGAGTTACATTTTTTAAAATTCCTAGCCTACCTATTTCTTTTTTACACCAATTACATGAAAGGTATCATCTTCGTCAAAATTACATTTAATCTTAATGCTGCTTGGATTTGACCTTTCAAGTTTTATCCATCGCATATAAAGCCAATTGATTGTTAGCCCACTTGTTGATTTTTTTTTCCTGTTGGTTATAGCATTTTCCAATGATTTTGAAGAAAGGAATTCTTGTCGATTAAATTCAATAATGCAGAAAGGGTCCTTTCGTTTACTATTATTTACTAAGGTCTCTCATTTAGCCCTTTACAGACTTTGAAATGCTTCGTGGAAAAATTGAAAGGTGCTATCCTAGACTAGTTCGCTAATTTTCCTTAGTGAAAAAGCTCTACTAGAACATCTATTTATATGCAGAATATATTAATTCACTTTTTTTATTGTCTGTAACTACACAAAAATTACTACGAAGTAATTCTTTCCAAAAATAATGGAAAGCATAGAACTGGAATTGAGACAGCAGGATTCAAATACGAGGTTTGGGGCATAAGCCATGGCAACTATTTTTTCTTATAGATAAGTGAACGGATCACAAACGTATATATGTCATGTGGAAGTTCTCCAGGCATAGTGTGTATGCAGAACAAAAGATGTATCTGTGATAGTTGTTAGTAGCGCAGCGAGGGCTGTGAAATCAGTCAGCTGGTGAGTGTCGTGTGCGAGGGAAGTAAACGTGCTGAGCGGCGCGCTTAGATCAAAATAACTGTCCTCCAAGGGAAAAATGCGATTGAATTTCACAGTGAATTAGTGGAAGCCCTTGAAATAATGCTCTACCATAATGTACAGTAGCACGGTGGGTAGGAAAGCTTCAACAAGGTCGTATGTCAACCACTGTTGAGCAACATGGTGCAGCAAATGCTGACGCTGATGGTATTCAGCGCCTCCCACATCAATTCGGTGACAGTAGCGGGGAACTTAATTGAGGGTATTTAGGCCTAGGTTTATCATGTCAAATTTATGTGTACTGTGTTTTCACTCTTTTGCACAGTGAAGGCCATATTGCCCTGTAAACTACCGTAATTAATTAGTGTGTTACGATATTTCAGTGCTATTCATTTTCCACACATGTAGTTAACACCTTGTCCTTTCGTCTGCATATGCCACATTTTACAACTGGACTAGTATCTTCAAGAAAAAAGAAATATTTGTCATATATTTTGTCCCAACCCTCGTATTACACCTAATATAATAGCACTTGTAAAATGCTGTATACGTAGTAGGATTCAAAAGTTCCCGGCTGAGTCTGTAACTTAAAAATTATAACTAATTAAGTTGTTGAAACACATCCACCTTCGAAATATGGCACTTAATCAACAGAACATTTTTGCATTTGCTTGTAAAGTTCATCGAAACACTTCTGGAATCCATTTTTAGTCATATTTTTTTAACTGAGCTTGCGATGCAATTTAAGATCTAGAAATTGAAATCGAAGACCCTGCAACTGACATGCCAGTTCAAGAACTATTTTGAACTCACAAGGGGTGAAATCAGGGAAGTTAGAAGGATGGGGCATCTCATCTGAATCTAAGCTATTTAATAGTTTTAATGCTTCATTTAACTACAGAAGCCTATGCACTGACGTAACTAAGCAAGGGTGAAACACTAAAAGCAAAATTATTATTTTTTTCTTTTTTACTCTTCGTTATATAAAGTGAAAGAACATGCCAATTGCATACGTAACATCCCACTGTCCTATTTATGGGAGAGATAAAAAATAACTTGCAAAAACTTACCAAGAACAATATCGCTGTGATTAACCAATATGATCATAGCGAAAGAGTAATATCACAAAAAATGCCCAGCCTAGTGTCCAGTTTCAAGAATTCTGCAACTTCAAAGAGATGGTGCAAACAGCGCCGATAAATGCGATGAAAAAGCAAAATTTCCAGAGGAAGCCAATACATATCCTTACATGTTCGAACTGTCGACATATCCAAATCATACAAATAATAATTTCCATATATTTTTCAGCGGTCCTCTAAATAGAATAATGGGTTAAAAAAAAAAAAAAAAGGTTCTAGTAAACCAAAGTTAATTCACTGTACTATTAGCATTTAACTGAACATTTTAAAACCAATTTTTCAAGAAGAAATTCAAGCCTTATATTGGAAGGATATTAATAAAGTTGAGCTTCTGAGGGGAAAAAAATCCTCTAGTCAATTTTTAGGAAACCAATAATCATAATCTGCATAAAGTGTATCCCATTTAATGAAATACCTGCAAAATCACCTGGCACTTCTCTAATGGACTTTCGTGCTTTCAGTTTTTAAAACGAGCATTAGGAAAAAGGCATCCAAAAACTCTTAAAAGGACTTTGGAAAACAGTTCAAGCCGAATGGAGTAAAATTGGCATGGCAGTACTTAGAAAAGTTTACTTTCATGGAAAATTTGAGCTAGAGCTATTGCCACGAATCAAAGCTATCAGATATAAGCCTTATTTTCTGTGGATAAATGCATTTATAGATAAAAAATTACCTATCAAAATATGTTCCATATAGTGCGACCGACCTTCTCTAAAATTAAAATACATCACCTCTCGTAATAGAAAGTAAAGAAAGCTCATGTACTACAAGAATAGGGGCGGCTCTAGGGCCGGAAAACCAGACCAGGGGTGGCATTTAGATCAATTTTGAAAAATAGATCTTTTGTTTCTAAAAAATTTGATATATTTTCTGAAATATTATTAGGTGTGAATTTGGTATTTCATTTAACGTATATTTTTTTTATTTTTTTATTTTGTACTCTGTATGTTTAATGACAGTTTTGTTTTATGTTGAAACTTGAAGGGTTCGAGGTAGGATTATATATCAAATCATGAAATAATCATAATAACTCTCTCCCCACTGCAGAGTAAAGTCTCAACGGGCAATCCTTTTAACCATATGATGTCCGGTTCAGCTATCCAAAAGAGGACAAGGGTACTGGTAGATAAGAGAGCCATAGGAGATGTTTTCTTTTAATCTTCAGTGTAGTTTTTATAAATTAAAACAAACGCTTGTGATCCCCAATATTAGTAGACTATTTTTCTAAGAAATTGGCCTGCTTAAACAGATGATTCCTTCTCTTTTATTTAACTCATTTGAAGTAATAACAATTGATTATGTGTCCTTAATTTTCAAATTATTTTGAATTTTTTAAAAATTAAGGGCTCACAGGACTCCTAACCGATATCTGCGCTCTCGAAAAAAACATCCTTCTTCAAGCCAATGTAACTTAACAATAAAACAAAACAATAATTTGAAATTTTTACCAGATGATAATCATATGTATTTACAATACTTCTCAAATTTTCAGAGAATTTGAGAAAAAAATTAAAAAAAACTTTTAAGGAAGTAAAAATTGGACAATTTTTCAAAAATATGAAAATCGGTATTTTACACCGCGCAGGATTCTGAAGAACGAAATTGATCAAAATTTACAAATTAACTGTGCTTGGCATAAAAATGTTCACTTTTGAAGTTACACTGTTGTGCAAAACTTAAGCAACAGGTGGGTTTATTGCCATATCTTCACGAAAAATCATCTGACAGACATGAAATTCAGAAATGACGGAGAGTATTATGTACGTAAAGGATGACGAAAGCATCGGCGCTGAAAAAGGAATACAATGCATACGGAATGGAATCAAACAAAAACAAGCTTTATTGAACGCATAGTGTCGTGGCTCATGATGGTCTATCCAACAGGAAGAACAACAAGCAGATGGTCCTTAATATGGGATATGCCCTCCCCTCACTGCAATGGTTGCTTCACACCGTCTCCGCATACTCAGAACCAGCTGGTGCAACATTTCTTGCGGTAAGAGTGCCCATTCTTCAATCAGCATCTGTTTGAGTTGTTGGGTGGTCTCCGGATGATGTAAGCGTGCTGCAATACGTCTCCCCAAAGCATCCCACACATGTTCGATGGGATTTAAATCTGGGGAGTACGCTGGCCAATCCATTCGAGTGATATCTTCACTTTCCAGCAGCTCCTCAACAGCAAGAGTTCGATGTGGCCGTGCATTGTCATCCATAAAAATGAAGTCTGGGCCAATGGCACCTCGGAACAGACGCACATGGGGAAGAAGTATCTCCTCACAATAGCGATTCCCCGGTTACAGACCCTCTATCGAAAATGTGGAGCTCAGTTCAACCTTTCAGCATAATGCCTCCCCAGACAAGAACTCCAGGACCACCGTAATGGTATCTTTCCTTGATGTTACTGGTATAAAACCGTGTTCCGATCTCTCTCCAATTCAAAACGCGTTGAGAATCGCTTCTGGTACTGAACCGACTCTCATCCGTAAAGACGACACGACTCCATTGACAGATGTCCAGTTTTTGTGCTCTCTGCACCACTGTAAACGGTGGCGTCGGTGGTCAACTTTCAACGGGAAGCAGCGTTCAGGACGGCGGGCGAATAGGCCCCCTTTGTGAAGGCGTCTGGCCACAGTAAACCGCGACACTTGTCGCCCCGTTACTGTAGAGAGTTGCTGAGCAATGACGCTTGCTGTCTGCCGTCGGCCTCTTTTCACCTGCAGGATGATATATCGGTCATCCCCTGCAGTTGTCGTCCTCGGACGACCACCACCAACCTTTCTAACAGCTGTACCTTTGGTTTGGAACGCTTTCTAAGCGCGCGAAACGACACTTTTGTTGATTCCAAACTCTGCAGCTGCACTGGTGATGGTACGCCATCCTCCAGCTTTCTGATCATTCTTCCACGTGTGAAGTCATCCAGGTGATTTCTTCTAGCTATATTTCACGATCTGACTCACTGGCACTTGCAGCGAATATGTTGAATTGCGTCAGCGTCCTTCCTTTTATTTTACTGTTGAGCAGCACGCGCCGACATCACGCGTTTTGCGTACGGTCACGTCGCTTCTGACGTTTCGTTCCTGACTTACGTGTTCACTGTACTGATCTCCAGACCTCCTTTTCTGCAATTTCATGGTTATCTGCTTATTTTTACATTGTTGCTTAAGTTTTGCACACCAGTGTATATTAGCTGTTAAGAGATTTAGAGGAATATATATATATATATATATATATATATATATATATATATATATATTTAAATACAATTATAACAATAAATTTTAAGAAAAGAAGTAACTAAAATTCAAATAAAAAATTATATTATTTATTTATTTGAAAATTGATGTATAAGTTATGAGGAGCCTTATTTTTAACACGTGTATAAAATATAAAATTAATATCATAAATAGTTTCTGAGAAATCCTGCGCGGAAGCAATTTTTTTTTTTATTTTACAGAAAATGAAGTTAAAAATAAAGGAAGAGATAGGGTTTTCGTTTAAAAATTCACCACTTATTTCTCAATAACTTCGTAAGTTTTAACCGTATCAACACAATTTTTGTACCAAAATAGAAATATTAAGGGTGTAACATATATTTTTTTGCAATAATTCAAAAGTTTGCAATTTAAGAGAGTCCTGTGAGCTCTTAAAATAATACTTATATATAGAGAGAGGTGCGGTATTTTCCATTTTTGTCCCGGGCGGCAAAACTGGTAGAGCCGGCCCTGATAAGAACTACTTGTAAAAAAAAGGGGCATTCCCCTCTTTCTTACAAGTAGACACCACTTTGGAATGACGGGAATGTTCATCTTGGAAGGTCGGAGGGGGAAGTTAGTTTTGTGCTAGGAATCTGTGTTCCTCCACTCACAAATCTCGGGCTTGGTCATTCACTTCTAGATGGAGACTGCTTTGTTAATTAGCTTTCGTTTACCTCTGTGATTCCAAGCTATTCTTTGAAATTCAGATAGTATAGCGGTTTATTGTCCTCAATATCACTTTCGCGTAATTTTGGTTGATCGGGTGTTTCTGCTGAAAAAGGAGTGAGTTGCCTAGGATGGATTTCCATCCGTGCTTATCGAATTAAGCCTTTTTGGGGAAAGTTGCAAAAAAGTTTTGGATAAATTGCAAAAATTATTCTTAATAGTTTTCTTATATCTTCTGTTTTAGTGTATTTGTGTTCGTTAATATAAATACATATAGCAGTCTAATTGCGCTCACAAATATTTCACGGTAATTTCATACAGTTTTCATGTAATGGATGCGATGAACAGTCCTTTAGCTGTATAATTATCTAAACATATTTGTAGACAATTTCCACATGTTAATTGACTTAATGTTCGTAATTGACGCTTGCTTAATTTCAAAAATGATAGTGGTATTTGTTTAAAAGAGCGTTGTTTTCTTGGATATTTAGGAATTTTTAGGTGTTTTAACGGAATAATGAAAATAAAGTTTTTTTTTTCCCAGCTTCTATAAAGCATGCTGCTAATGCTAACTCAAAAAGCTCTTCAGATTAAAATTAGATTATCATTAATTATATTTACATGATAAGATATTGAAAATAAATCATTAACATGTATTTTTTTTTTTGTGTTTAAGTTTTCGTACTTAAAAAAATGTTTCATAACGTAACAAAGATTGGCTTTTTGAAAATAACGTTATTATAGAAAAAAAAATTGTTTCAATTTTTTTAAATATAATTGAATTTTTGTCTATGTCTATTGGGTAACATTCATTTGTAATTTCTTAAGTAATTAATCTCTTCTCGGTAAGGATTTCACTTACAAGAAATATTGATTTAAAATTTCGATTGTTTTTTTTAACATTTAAACAAGACAGATTTTTCTAAACATTCAACTTTAAAGTTTGGGACCTATATTATTAAATTTTAAACTTTATATTTATCTCTTTTTGCAAGGTTTGCTGAATAGTTCTGCGTACAGAGACCTTGAAGAGCAAAAATAAAATTCATTTATTACATCCTTGGAACTAATTTGATATCGGAGTGTTAAGGTATCCGACTACGTTCGGAACCGTGATTTTGCAAAAGCGTATAAATGGATAATATTTATGATATTTAGAGTCACTTAGATTATTATATATATATATATATATATATATATATATATATATAATTGTTTTAAGAATATTATAACAATAAAAAATTATTTAAGTGCAATATTTTGACAAAAAATGAACATAGAATGAACATTTTTTCAAAACATTCTCCTTTCATGAAAAATGCTTTTATTATAATAATATTTTGATGGTGTATAGCTTAGACATCTGTACTGAGGCTGGAGTAGAAGTTTTGAAATATACATCTTACGCTCGTATTCACCGCTAACCTGACCCAGCGATGAAACCTGGAGTGAAGTAACCGGCAGTCAACCCCAGGTTAGAACTCCAATTCACAGTTCTTTTTCGACCTCCAGTTACTTGACTCTGAGTTTCTTAACTTGGATTTACTGGTCGATTCTCATTGGTCGAAATAAACCCCGTGACTTCCGGCTGGAGCTACAATTTCTATCTTCGCCTCGTGTTAGCTTGTTTTTAACCTCGTGTATTGTTATCTGTTTAAAATGAATGCCAACATAATTTATTTTACGCAATACGAAAAAGAGTTAATGTTGGCTTTGATGAAGCCGCACTTACATATAATACAATTTTCTGACTTTTATGGTTTCCAGTTTTTCTAAAAAATCTAATTGAGTAACAGTGGAAACTTTCTGAATTGTATTCATCGTAAACTAAAAATCTATCCAAACTCAAACTACTTCAAAACTTGCACGAAAACGTGAACATTCGAAAAATCGCTTACTGCGCACGTACGTTTAAAACTAACCCGGCTGTGACCATAGGTAAGGAATTTTTAACAAGAAACGGAGTTAAGTTATTAACTTGCGATGGTGAATAACGCTTTAGGTGAAACACCGGTTTCCTTCCTCTAACCGGCGGTCAGATTAGCGGTGAATATGGGCGTTAGAAGGGGATGTATCCATATTTTACTATAACAGAGGAGAGGAGTTTTAAGGAAAAAACGCTAATAATGATTTCATTTGTAAGTAAGTCTGAAAATAATGTGAATTTTTCAAAATTCCTAGCTCAGACTTTCTGGGTGAATGTTAACGTCGCAATGTTCAGCTACAAATGGGCTTTTGGCGACAGACCATGTAATTTTGAACCATGATCAAGTGACGTGGACGACACCTAAGCTGGCAACCCCTCTCCTAACTACCACACTAATGGGATGACGTTTCAGCTCTTGACAGATTTAGCGTGCATCGCTGACCTACATGGCGGGTCTTTAGTGATACTGGGCTCGAACTCATGAAATACCAGTCATGGTCCGATACCTTGACCACTGGGTCACTGCAGCCCTTCAGACTTTCTGGAGAAGTCTTTACTTTATACAGTGGTGGCGTGAAACCTGATTTGATGTGGGCAAGGTACATTTCGCGAGACCATCTGATGGCATAAGAAGAGGGTTTATAGAATAAAAAAAAATGATTCATAAAGAAGAAAACCAAACATATCTTTGACTCAAAAAAAAAATAATAATTGAAAGAAGAAAAAAGGGGGGGGTTAAGGAAACTGAAATTTTCTACTTCAATTTTGCTGAAATCCATAATGATTGTGGTTCGCAGTTTATCTTAAATTATATATATGATTCAATAGATTAAAACACCAAAGCTGAAATTCTTTCCTGACCAATTGTATTCCTTAAATATTTTTTATCAGTTTTGATTTTGAAAAGCTCCTGTCAGCAGAAGCGGTACTTACAGGCATTACTAACACAATTCGAAAGACAATGCAAATATTTGGGAAAATTACTTTCAAATCGTTTTCTATGACAAATAGGAGCAGATGTTTCACATCTGTAATGGTGTTGGGATCATATTTTCTAATTCTTCACATAATTCGTAAGGTTGGAAGAAGTGCTCCAACTTACTTGCAGAACTGTGTGTAAATCTTGACAGTTTTTCAGTATCTGCTCTTTTGAAATGTTTTTTTAACTTGTTTAAGTGGTAGAGAAAACCAAATTTTTCAAAATATTGATTTTAAGACAAATCTTGAATCCATACTGCTTATCACAGAATCAATCATGCTAATAAAAAAGTATATTTCGTACAGGCTTTTGACAAACACCTACAGGTTGATCTCCACCTTCATAATCAAGCATTCTTTTTTATTTGGCTACCCTTTTATTTTAAAATTTTTTTCGGCAAATCATAACTGCTTTTCTCAACAGACCTACGAGCGTCAGACAAGCATTTTCCGAACCCAGTTTGACGATACACTTTGATCCAGCTACAAAATGTATGCACATTTCAAGAGTAATGCATAAATGGACTTGTAAATATTGCCACATAATATACTTATGAATTAACACGCGCCAATAACTCATACTGTGACGCCCCCGTTTCGAAACGAGTTTCCCTCTTTCAGGAGAATACTAGAATGAGTTTTAGTGCTCGTACAGCTGAGGTTCTTTATCCTTATTTAGAGTCTGGACGTACAATAATCCGGCCATACTACTGTGGACGAGATCGTTTCCGATGCAGCTGACTGTCGCCTTGCATATACAATGGCAAATTGTCATCAAAGGTGATAAAGGAGCGAGACAGTTGGCCGGAAGGGCTTGTCAGTCGGAGCATGTGTCCAACACCTGCAGGTTTGTAAAGAAACCAGGGGAGAGGACGATTTGCAAATTCTGCGCCAATGGTGCTCTAATGAGTTGAAGATCAAGGATCGACTCATATGGTCCCACCAATGAGAAAGTGTGAAATGGACTGTCCCTGATGACCCTGATGACTGTCCCTGACCGAAAAAGGGGAGAAAAGAAAAGAAAAAGACTGATAAAACGAGAGCTGGTCATTTTCTAAAGGAGGAGAAAAAAAGTTTCTCTGAGGTTTGACCGTGATGCTGACCAGAAGTCCTGGTTGAGAATAAAAAGCGCCTTGCGGACAATACCGAGACAAGCAGTGGAGAAATCGACGTCAAAAATGGGGCTATCATACTGGCTAGGCACAGAGACAATTAAATTCATACTTTAAATTAATTACCCTGTTGGAGAAAAAATTAAAAGTATTTTTATTTACTCCCACGACTTGTTGTGTGTGTTTTTTACGCTACCTTCTCACGATGCTACAATATCATTCATACAATGATACTATAAATTCCAGACTGAACATTTCATTTAAAACGGAATCAAAATCACTGAGTGTGTCGGATTGTTTTGTTTTGTTTTTAAAATTTTTTTTCTATGCATTCAACATGATCAAATTGCATTAATGCGACTTTCGCCACCTCGATTCTGCTTTCCTGTCTTGTGTCTGATAAAGGCTTAATAGTAAGCTTTAATTTATCTTTGATAATTTTCCAGCGTTTGCTGGAACTTAAAAATAGCTACAAAAAAAAAATCTTTTGGTTGCCACTGACGAATTAGCGGCGTCTCCGAATAACAGATCCCAGCTATGACAACCGCAAGGTGTGAAAAATCCCCTGGGATTCATATTTAATATTAGAGTTTTAACTCCCCAATAGTTATGCCTACCATTGGCATACCCTTGTCCACAACAGTTCGGAATATCTAAGCCAATTTTTTCTAGCTCTTCCAGTATTGCATTGGTCAGATACTCTCCAGTCCTTTCAGTGACCACAAAAATTTCGATCAAGTTTTCTTCTACACTTCCAGTAGATTTACTACAATATTTTAAAATGATCGACATTTGTTATAAATTCTCCTGTAATCGAGTATAAAAGAATAATATATTTTGCCTCTTTTATCTTACCAATCACTTGACATGATTGTGTTAAATTCGTTTTGAATATCGTAGCTTAGACAGTGGTGTGCAAGTTGTTTATTAACAATGCGATTTATGTGTTCCCGTAGGGTAATATCATATTTAGATATCAATTTAAATAAGTCTATGAAGTTTCCAGAATTCTTAGTGTCTTTGTTTTGAGAGATTCTCTGTGACCTCTAAAAGCCAGACTACGATAGTCTAAGAAATCTATGATATCAATTAATCTCTCAAACAAATTGTGTTTATGTTTTTTTTATTCAAGGATTCGCCTTTCGTTTTCTCGGTCTAATGCTTCTTCTTTCTTATCTAATGTTATGCATTGGGACATATAGGCCATATGTTCTTTAGTATTCTGATGTCTGGGTAAAATACTATACTTTTAAGTGTTTCTAAACACAGCACCCTTCATATACCATTTGAGTTAGTGAATTGACAAATAGTCTGCAGGAGAAATAGAAATTTTTAGTTCTAGAACTTGAATAAACCAACCGGCGTCGATGTTAAGATTCACCATTATTTAATTTTCTTGAGAAATGAAAAATGGAAAAGAGTGTCTACGATCCTCATCTTTAGGATAATATTCATCACTGTTATTTAACTGCTGTGTTAGACCGCTTTAAACTATGTCAAGTCTGGTAAGCATCTATGATGGCAAACGTACTCAGTCCCTGATCAAAACTGGAAAGTACTTGTTTCACTACGTCACTAGCATCTCTGTTCTCAGACGAAGAACTAATCTCAATCTCTTCTTCTTTATTGTGACTTACGTTACTCAAAGTGGACACAGGAATCTCAGCATCAAATCAAGATTGTCAAGCTTTTGATCCTATTTCTATTTCTGATTTTTGTCATTCGGTATCAATAGTCGGTGCATCTGGAATAACTTCCATTTTTCAACGGAGACTCGGATACCGATAAATGTTGTTAAGAAGTTGAAGGAACCGATTAGTTTTATTCTGTACTACTAGATTCAGTCTGACCAAAAAATTTCATCATACCTAAACTTAAAATCTGGTAGGACATAACCAGATTTTAAGATTTTTCCGTTTTTCTTTTCCTTTTTGCTGCACCAGATTCCCAGTTTCTCCCTTTATTACTATCTCTCTCTCCCTGACAGGGTAGATAAATAAGTAAAAATGCCTAGTGACACTGTGATATATTCTCACTTTAAATACTTTTTAAACTTATGATATGATATAGAAACATGAAGGGAGACGGCGTCTGCATGGGATACTTTAATTAGCTTTATAATGATTGGAAGTCCCGAGCTATCTCCCGTCTCTGACAGGGGTACTCCCCGCGATAGCAGCTTAACTCCATCTAATGCTGCCAGACTAATATGAACGGAAATGACAAAGAGGAAAAATTTTTAATAAAACAAAATGAAAAATGTACTTTCATGCAACGATAAATAAAATATCTTTTAAAAAGAATCGATATTTTAATTTTTCGATATCTTATGGCCCAAAACACATAAAGTTGAGAATTTTCTTATTTATTAATTATACAAAAAAACTTGCGGCGTGCATATATGGATTTTCTTTACTTTTAATTTAAGGCACGAGATTATTCGAGAGAAGATCCTACTTTGAAATATAAGGCAGAGTTTATTTTTTCACATTAGATAAACTATCAATGCATTTGAATCCAGGTTTGATTTGATCAGTACCGACAGCAACTATTTCCAATTTTTATACAATATTTGTGATTTCAAAGATACTCCTACAAACGACGAACTTAAGTATTGTAAAGATCTAGAAGCAGTGTTAACTGATGGGAATTCATCAGATATAAACGCGCTGGACCTGGCGATAGTAGCGGTTTTAGCTTCGCTAAATAAAAAAGTCCAATCGAGATTTTAAATTTCTTATCGAGCCTGGATTTTGATCCATATCTCGGTATCGTTTTAAGGATATTGCTTACTCTCTCAAGTGTGGAATGTGGAAAAGGAGTTTCTCCAAATTAAAATTAATTAGAAATTTTTTACGCTCTAGAACTACCGAGGATCGACTTGACAACAATAGCCATTGAACATGAACTGGCTGAAGAAATTAAAATGTTAAAGAAATTATAAAATAAATCTCAGAATTAAAAGGGAGAAAGAAACACTTTTAAGAGTTTAACACTCGGTTTAAAATAATTTTTAATATTTAGTGGTTCTATAATTTGTTTTAGTATTTTTTTAATATCTTTTTTTTTATAATTATACACTAGAAATGACTCTTCTTTTTTTGTGTGCAACCCTAATTTTAATTTAGTGCCAAAAACATAAGTTAATAAATCATTATTTTTTGCTAATAAAAATTTCAACATTATTGATAGCAATATTTTTACTCATGTTTTATTTTATCATTAAGCGTGGGAATGGTTTAGGTTATCTCTTTTAATTTTTGTTATAAACGGGTGGCAATTTACTTCTTTGACTGGGGCTGCGGAACTGCTAGCGCCGGCCCTGCTAGTATATAAAGTCTAAGCTTTCAGTTTAGAAGGAGATATAGTGTAGACTGCTAGTGGAGCAGTAATTACTCAAATTTGAAATGATTCGCAGATATTTAGAAACAGATAATTGTTTCATTTAAATTGACGATCTGTCACTTAAGAATAAATCTAGATTAGTTAGCGAAGAAGTCAGAGCGATTGAATAGACGTAATCGTTCTAAGTCAGTGTTTCTCAAACTTTCAATTCTGGCGACCCAATTTTCAGTCATAATTTTTGTCGCCCCCTGTACAACGATAATGTATTTACTGCAATAAAAATGCACTTTGAGAGAGATACGCTACAGTTACAATACGATCTTATTTAAAAAACGTTCAAATTAATACGATAAGTATATCAAATTTTGTGTATATGTAACTTTTAAGTAATATATATTTTAAGAAAATTACTTAAAATATATATTACTTACTATTATGTTATTTTTCTTTCTCTAATTTTTAAATTGGAACAGATCGCAAAATGATATATTTAATTAAAGATTTATTTCCTTCAGCATTCATTTCTCAAAGTTCAAATGTCATTAGAAAAATAGTCTAGTCAATGTTGCTCTCTATCATATCCATCACATCTGGCATTATAGAGTACGTGTGCGTGAGTCTGGGCAACCTATCGGACGTCTGCACAAAACATGTAAAAATGCTTTTCCTCGTACAATTCCAGTCAGTTTTGGTCGACTCGATACTCCCATAGCTACCGAATCTAGCTTGAATGTACATTTTTTAAAATTTACACGCTAATTGTAATTCACGGTAATTAAGTATTTACGGCAGTAGATTAAAACAAATTCATACATACATTTTTAAGTCGTAAGCAAACATTCGATGATAATAAAGAATCAACGAGTACACAAACGAACGACCATGGTTCCGAAAATTAAATTAAGGCGATACTCTCAAAAATACTTAAATTTTGGATTTACCACTACTGAAGTAAATGAAGGGAAAAAAAGCCCCAGCTTGATATGTGTTAAAACTTACAAATATGTAGAACAACATGTGAAAGTTGTTTTTAAAACATGCAAAATCATTTAGCTATGTTGGCAAAGAATTTTAAAAAGTATTTTCTGGATGAAGACAGCTTGGTAGCAAGTTACGAGTGGATTAGGGATCTATTTCAAGATACTCCAGAAGGGCTCTCAACTTCCGAAGAAGAAATCTTCATAGATTTCACATCCAGTGAAAAATTTAAAGGCAATTTTGTAATAAATCGCTCTTTGAATTTTGGGTAGAGGTAGATGAGGAAATATCTGTACTGTAACGTCGTGAGTAGCTATCCATCAATAAACAAATCTTTACAGCTTAATATACAAATAAAAGCAAACTTTATTTGCTAAAATAAATTAATATAAATCCAGATTAAATGCCAAGCCTTGTGGTCAGTTCATATACTCATGCTAAACGCCACCGGCGTTCATCGTCATTTTCACTCTCTCTCGGGGATTTTTTTCTCCGGTCTTTTTCTTTCTCTCTCTCTCCGGGTCTCTTATCTTACTACTCTCTCTAGGTTTTTTTCCGGTCTTTTTTCGTGTCCTCAAAAACAACCCTTTTTTAACAACAGGGGTGGATGCTTTGATTGGCGCAGTCCGCAGCTGGACACACTGGCCCATCACGCCACCTGTTCCTAGTATTCCCTTCAAACAACATAGGAAAAAGACAATCAGTTATTTTTAAGATAGCTTCGAAATTGTCAATGGGGCGCCGATCTCTTAAAAAGAACCGTCTGCTAACTCCACTTGAGTTCAGACAGTAAACATTTGGCCACGTGCACCGGTCACCGGTTGATTGTAAAAAAGGGACAATCGATGGGTGAGGCACTTGTCCTTGACCAGCTGGTAAAACCATAACATTTATCGAAAGATGGGATCACGACAATAGACTATGTCACAGTACTGAAAACAAAAGCACTTCGTATACTGTTACCATTTAAACATCCTACCTTTGTTAAACCGGATTTTCTGCGGTGGATGCTTTGAAGACAAAATATAGATCTCAGCTAAATATAGAAAAAATAACTCTTTAAGTGTCAATTTCTGATATTATAAACCTTCCTTTGAAAAACTTTCCTCTACAAGACAAGCCCTTGGAAGTCCCCAATAATTATTAAACTTGTTCTTAATTTAGTAATAAGAAATTATTTATGAAATATCTTCTTCAGTACTGATACATAAACGTATACTGGCTGAAACACCGACTCTTCTGCCGAGTTCATTTTTTAAAAAAATATAACATTATTCTTCATATAATAGCTGAACTGTAAGGAGAGTAAAACTGCGCGCACGACATTGTATAAAAAATGTAAGATGATTTTTTTTTAGATAAATGCTCTAATTGTAAATAACTGTTTAAAAGAACTGTAATTTTAAAGCTCACAGAATTAGCATTTATAATTAATGCTAAATTATGAAAAAGAATATAAAATTCCGATGAAGAATAATTGTGTTACTTTTTAACATTTAAAGCGAGAAGACTTCAAAATGTTTTAACCCGGGAGCAGGCGCGTACTCGATACTAACGCTAATGGTAATGCGGGGGGACTCAGTCACCCCACTCATTTGTTTACAATTATTTTTACTGTGTACACGATACAAATCAGAATTCTAATGAATATTTTAATTTATAGAAAGTTTACTTGACCTTCTTTCAAGGACTATTCAATTCTTTGATGATTTGAGAAAAAATCCAATAAAACTGAACTAAAATGATTCAAAAGTACAAGACCATAATAAAGGACGCAAATCAGACACTTTTCAATTATCCTACAGAAATGTTAAACCAATCAATTCATTTCCAAATATCGCAAAACTCAATTATTTACAATTTCTCTAAGCGAAAAGCAAACGCATAAAAGATGGGAGGGAACTAATATTGATAATAACCATACCATAAGATTGAAGGTCAATCAAATGATTAGCAAACGTACTATGCAGCCTGGCTGAAAAGTGAATCATGTCTTCCTTTTCTTTTTCTACAACTAATGTACAGTATTTCAATAATAATTACAGTGGTGAATTGTTTATCTTAGAATTTTTCTCAGGGTCTGGGTTTCATTTTTTCTTCTAACCAGTAATATTTTATGTTAAAGCGTAATAAAAAAAATCTCTCATTGAGGAAATACAGCAAATTAAACAAAATGGTTTTTTTTTGTTTAATTTTATTTTGGGATCAAAGATAGCTATTTGATGACGGAAAAAAGCCAGATAATAAACATAAATATGTCAGTGTTGTTGTGTGTATTTTTTTTATTATGGAAGAAAGCATTTTGTTTTACTTCTCTTTCCGGCTATTTTTTTTTAAAAAATCTTTAAATTTTCGATATGCTCGCGCCCCCAGGGGGCGTGCCCCACACTTTGAGAAACACTGTTCTAAATATTTAAAGTCTTCTCATATCTCGTGTATTGCTCTTCATAATTAATAATTGAGTGCACCTCTTAATTTTGGTTGATCGGAAGTGTTCTGTGGTTAATACTGTTAAAAAATGTGAATTATATTTTGAATATGGCTAGTCTTCATTCCATTTTTCCCTCATCTTAAGACGCGTCGGCAGGACCTTTACAACACAATATATTATTTTAAAAAAGTAATTATTCACACTTTTTTGAAAATTAATATCTATTCATTTTATATGTCTTACCCAACAAAAAGAAATCTGCAATGAAAACAAGCTGGAAAAAACTTTGTCAAGACGTACACGAGAGAGATATTTTAAACTTTAAAAAATAACTTTATATTTAAAAAAATGAATTTTTTAACATTTTCCAATTTTAAGCCTACGAACAAATTTAAACGTACATTATTTTATAACCAGTCATTTTAAGCATGCGTTCTTAATTGTAACTGCTGTTAAAGTCTGTTACCTTTATTTGAGTTATTTGAGAAATTATGGTCACATATTTCATTGCTCTAGGTGATTTTGGCACCTTGTAATACCCACTCAAGATCATTGATGTCTATAAAAAAGGTGTGAGCAAAAAAGAGAAAATTATTTGAAAAATGTCCTAAAATAGTATAACAATAGGGAGAAAAAAAATTCGAATTAGAAGCGACAAAGTACGTTCAACCGAAAATGTAATTCACTATTTAGAGGTTATTTTACAAAAAAAATAGAAAAATTAGAAAATGTTCTTAAAACAAAGAAATTAGTAAAATAGAGCTTCATTGTATAGATTTTCGACTGTAAATTTAAATCAGGGCTTCAAATCACGAAATTAATTTCCTTCCAATTCAACTAAATATATATACGTATATATCTGTTGAGTTCCGGTTTTCATTTTGAACAAAATAACGGCTTTTTTTCGCTTCAGTTCTGGTTGGAAGCTCTGATTTAAATAGAGCGCCAGTTACACGAAAGAGCTTATGAACTTGTCGGGAAAGAGCTTATGAACTTGTTAAGAAAGGGGGAATGGACACCACTTCCGTTGACCTTGGAACTATATAGGGAGGGACTGGTCAACTCACAAGTCAGGCTGGGTCATTTGCATTCATTCAGTACTGTATCCAAGCCAATGCTGTTCGAATCACAGATAAGATTAGGTGTGTTGTGCTAAATATCACTTTTGAGTAATTTCAGTCGATAGCGTGTTTCTCCTGAAAAAGGAACAAATTGTGTAGAATTGATTTTAGTCCGTGTATATCGATTTAAGAGTGTTTCAAGTAAGTACTTTTGGATAAATTAAAAATTGAATCCTTATTATTTTTCTGAAATTTTAACTTTTTTTTTATAATTGAATGTTTAAAGATAAATACAAATCAGTCTCAATGCGCTTACATATGTATAACAATCATTGCACGGTTCTTTATAATGTACTTTTATATAGCAGCGCGATAAACAGCGAAATTTCTTCTACAGCTGCATAGTTATCTAAGATCGTTTTGTTCAGCATTTTCACGTGCTATTGACATAATGTTAATAATTGAATTCCTTTAAAATATGAAATTGGTAGGTGCTTAAAAAAACGTTAGTTTTTTTAGATGTATAGGAATTTTAGTTGTATAATTTTTAAATATTCAGCCTTGAGAAGATCTTAACTTGAATAAATTCAATGGTCAAATATTATTTTGGGTTGTAATCTGCAAAGTAAGGGGAATTTTTCGGAGGATATGTCAACTGGCAACATGTGATGAACGTTATCCACATACAAGCCTAGACCTACTACCACATTCCATCATTTTAGTCAATCATGCATATTTATTTGTTTCGGGTTATTGTTTGTACGGGTATTTTACAATGTATGGTATTTACTGATTATTTCTAAGGGTCACAAGGGGGGAGCTGCATTTATGTAGGATCCAAGGATCTGGATTTCTGTAGGGACCCAAGGCCTACATTTGTGTAAGGGCTCAGGGGCTAAAGAAGTTTTAAGACACCAATGTATATATTATTTGTTCAACTGCAGTAAATTGACCATTTTTCATACATTGTTGCGATTAACGTTAAATTCTCACATCAATTGCATGTATGTGCATAGGTGTTTTTTCACGGTATTGCAGAAGTCAAGGTAATCTGCAAAATACATAATCAAAACTCCAAATGCAGGCCTTCTTTCGATGATTATTCTGAACTTTAGGTAGTCCTTGGGAGAACACATTTGTTATTATTGTTTTCTAATGCCACTTGTCTGACGTAGTCAGATCAAGGCCCATGAAATTCATGGTGGCATGGGCAAGAGGTACGCCTGTCGTACTGTAACCTGTATGGTGCTCAAGGCCAACGACAGGCGTACCTCTTGCTCATGCCACGATGAATTTCGTGGGCCTCTATCTGACTACGTCAGACAGGTGGCATTAGAAAACAACAACACATTTGTGGTTTCTGAGGGTTCTCACCAAATCCCTCATGGACGAACAGATTTTTAATTTTCAGTATAGTTATTAACCCTTGCCGATTTAATTTCGTTTATTTCAGAATATTTCCCACCTTCCATATCTGAGATCTGAGTGCACTGCTAAAGAAGTGTGTGACCTTTCTCTTATTTTTGAAGTTTTTTGAACAAAAGTTGATTCTAACGGCAATAAAAAAAAAGCAAATTTTTTATGAATAAAATTCCCCAAAACGAATTCTTTTTACGCACACTATCGAGGACATGTACTAGTGTATAAACATTTCTAGACATCGAATTTTACTTTCTTGGCATCTTTAAAAATAATAATGAGGAAAATGAACTTAGCGGCATCTGAGTGTAGACATTGCAGCAAGAATAACAGTTGTCCTTTCTGTTCAAATCAAAGTCGTATTTTACAGTAGAACCTGTTTTTTTGCGCTTTCTTTTTACGCAATCTTATTCTTGTATGATTTTTTCTGTGTGATCTATTTTCATGTTGTGTATGAATTTCAACGAATTTGTAGCCACTCTAATGTTATATAACCAAATTTTAAAAACAATTTTAACATTTCGAAATGTATGCTGGTATCAAAATAAAACACTTTACTATATTAAACAGCCTATGAGTTTGTATTCACTATCAAACTATTCGCAAAATGGCTTACAATTTCTATTCAAATTGTAAAGAAACTGAAATATGAATATATCTTACTGCAGTCAAAAATATTCATAATACGTAAATATCCTATTCCTCCACTTATTTCAGTACATTTTAAAAACTGTAGCTGAAAGCAATTTTTTATATTTATAAACGAGGCATAAAAGCTCACACAGTTATAAAAATTTCTTTATCATTTTTAAATCTAATATAAAACGTATATGAATTGTAAGATCAGTTCTAAAATCCTAAACGCTTTTAGAGGAGCAAAAAAACATGTAATTTTGAATTGTTTAAAATTTTAATATAATACACAAATATACATATTATTAAGCAATTACATTTGAAAATCAAAGTTCCTTCTGAAATAAACGTAGTTGAAAGAAAAATGTTTAATTGCAAATGAGTGGAAATACATGTTTATCTAACGGGTATCCCCAAAGTGAGGCAATCCTCAAACTTAAAACTCAGTGGCACAACAATCCATGAGGGCCAGGAACTACTATGCCCATCCCAATATACGTGACCATTGGGCTGTGAATCTTCGATGGGAGTGAACCCCCATCTTCCAAGTCACAATAGGTTTTATGGTTTTGAGCTGGTCAAGGACAAGTGCCTCACCCATCGATTGTCCCTGAATGTTTTACGATCAACCAGCTGTGGAATCGGCGCACGTGGCCATGGGGCCATTGTTTATTGTCTGAACTCAGGGAGTGAAGTTTGCAGACGGGTCGGCATAATAGATTAAGAGTTCGGCGCAATGACAATAGGCGAAGCCTATCTTAAAAATAACCGTATTGTCTTTTTCTAGTGTTGTTTGAAGGGAATCTAGGAACAGGTGGCGTGATGGGCCAGTGTGTCCAGCTGTGGACAAGGAACTATTGCGCCTTGGACCAGACAGCTCGGGTGTGTTTTGGCTTGTTACGCGCCAATAGGAAGAAGGAGGGGGTCAAGAGAGACTTTGGACCGGCGAATAAGAAGTAGCGAGGGGCGTGTTGTGAACACACCCCTGTTGTTTAAAAAGGGTTGTTTTTGAGGACAAGAAAAAGAAAAGACCGGAAAAAAAAAAAAAACACTGTGAGAGAGAGTCAGAGAGAAGAAACCCGGAGAGAGAGAGACCAGAGAAAAGACCCCGAGAGAGAGAAAGAGAGTCCTAGAGAAAAAGAGTGCGAAGCCCGCCTTGAATGGAGAAAAAGGGCTGAGTCCGGAAATTGGAGTGGGAAAGACGATGAACGCCGGTGGCGTTGAGCAGGAGAATATGAACTGACCACACAGGCTTGGCATTTAATCTGGATTTATATTACTTCATTTACAAATTGTTAGCAAAAAAGTTTGCTTTAATTTGTATATTAAGCTGTAAAGATTTGTTTATTGATGGATAAACGACGTTACAGGGCGCTGAGGGGCATTACCAGATGTCCCGATTTGGTAGTCTGTCTGAAGAGAGACCTTCAGTGTTTTAGACCACAAACAAGCTTGGTACTCATTTATCGACCCAATTAGCGGGGATGAAAGGTAGAGTCGACCTTGCCCAGCCCGTTAATAGAACCCCAGACCCGTGGTGTGGAAGCACGATACACTACCACTCGACCCTATTCGGTGAAAAATAAAACTTAATGTTGGAATCTTATATAATTCCCTAATGAATGAGGGAGTCCAAACTTTTTTCTTCATGTGTAAACTGTTTAGACGGAAATGGTTAATTATGAACGTTTCCCAAGTTGCATAAATTAAAATTAACCGTTATAGCTTACATAAATTTTTAAGAGTGCAAAAGGTGTATTTTGGCTGCACGAATTAATTTTAAAAGGAATACGGTTACAAAAAAGTAGTACAAATCTATCTAAAGTAGGGTTGGTTACGTTAGATATTGTCAAACACAACAATGTATTGGAAGCCAATTCCACAATTCGTAGTTATAAAAATGTATGGAAAATTACAAGGCTTATTTTTGCATAAGTAATTTTTATATTTTTTTCCTGAGAACTTTAAAAGCTAGAGCGGCATCCATCAAAACCGCAGGTCCCTCTCTGTTTTCCCAGATCACCCCTACCTAAGCCGGCTCTGCCATAGTAAGTGAAAATGCTGCCTGGAAATGACATTTCCAGACCAAATTGTTCACGCTATTAGGTTGGAAGTAGGTAAGACGTAACGCTAAAGTGTACCGATATTCAGGCAATGATTTAATTTCAAGCTTTACTTACTTTGGGGCTTACTAACTTGATATCAAAATCAGATAAATTGTAGCCCAAACACAACCCTGGATTGATAATACAAAAAAAAAAAAAAAAAAAAAAAACAAAAAATATTGTACATGAAAAAAAAAATTTAACTTAAATCACACAATATTGGCAATCAGTTAATCCCAATTAGTTTTAATTCTCATTTCTTTCAGTTACATTTTTCTACTTTTTTGTTACAATGGAATTTGACAATGGGTACTTACGTATCTTACGTATCGGTGTCACCTCAGCAAAATTTGCGATATCAAAACAATAGATTCTTATGTGTGTTTCATATGAAAAAAAAAAAAAAACATTCAAATTTTTTGTGAAAAAATGCCACATTGGCTGCGGTGATAAAAATCTGATGGAATTGAAGGAAATGTTGGTATTTGCGTTTTATCACAACCCAAAGTAAACATTCAAAATAACTCTCCAAGTTAGCAGCTTTGAATTTCACTTAGAATAAATTTGTGTTTGCAAATGTAATTTATTAAAGTTAAATTTTTTAAGGGATTAATTTTTAAGCTAAAATTTCCAAATTTCACTCATCGGTAATTTTTTTTTAAAGTACTGCGTTAATGAATTCTTGTGTGAAAAAAGAGTTTTATTTCAGCAATAATCTGCTTTTCCATTAGTTTAATTTATCACTATATTCTCTTTCTGTTTTACTGCTAGCTAGGATTTTCAACTTTATTGTTATAATCAACAAGATTTAGAATTTGTCATTGAACAAAGAAAAGCAATAAAGTTTTTTGTAACAGATTATAATTTTTGAACATAACAATAAAAGCAGGTAAGAAGTGAATTTCATTGTCTAAAATAATCCACTGATATTTATGTTATAAAATAAGTAATTATTATCTGTACTTGCGTATAATCGTCACCGCAGCCAAATGGTATCAAGGTGTGATTCGCGTGGCACCAATTTTCCTGTGGTGACGCTAATACATAAGTACCACATTATCTAAGCTTCTGTTTACAAAAAGCTTCACAAATCTTTTTTGACTTAAAAACTTTAGTCACGGTATCATGTAATTTAAACTACAATAAGCAAGAAAAATTGCAGGTTAGAAAATAAACAAACATAAAAGCTGTGTGACACTAAAATTTAAATTATAGTATTAATTTAACACAAAATAATTCATACCTTAAGACATGGGAAATCTAATGTTATCATATTTGTGTTGCAAATCCAAAAATGAAATTTAGAAAGAAAATTTTTTACGAAAACTTTTTCGAAAAACGAATGTAATTCCACCACAAAGAGTTAAAAGACTATAAATATATTAATAATAAAATATGCTAAAATACCCCAAAAAACTGCTCTTAACATTAATTTTCACAAAGTTGGCTTGACACGTCTGATGACATATCTTTATTTAGCTGAAAAATCGCTTAAAAATTGAATTTAAAAAAATCTAAAGTGAATCTCGAAAAAAACACTCTTTGAGGTGTTCAGGATCAGGATAGCATGCCAAGTTTCAGACTTCTGGGTTTCTTAGTTATACCGGTACAGCTGGAACACATAAACTATTTGTTTTATTAGTATACATATAGACGATGTTGAATAAAAAATACGTGTAATTCATTAATAATTTGGTGCATCGCAATTTAAATAGTTACATGATAAATTATTGTATGTACGTTTGTTTTCTATTGATTACACAGTGAAAAACTAACTCCATGGAAAGGCCCAAGGTACAGCAGCTGCTGGTCAAAAGAGAATCAAATCAGAGAAACAAACAAAAATAATAGTCAAACAGCATATATAGAAAGAAAAATCTTTCTTTGTGTCCCTGTAGCGCAATGAATAAAATTTAGCTTTTTTTTTGCAAACATAATATAATTTAAAGAGGGTAGAGCCATTGCAGAGCAGTGTACTCAAAATTTAAAAATAATTTTTTAATGAGTGTTCATATTGCAATTTCGCTTCACATAAAAGAATGATTTCCCAAAAAACATATAGATGAATGCAAAAGAGAAATAGAAATGAAGAAAAGGTAAATAGAAATGAAGAAATGAAAATTTAAATAAAAATTATAAGAGAAAAGTAATAACAGTTGTATGTTTCTGCTATGGGAACTGTGAGTGAAATAATCTGAAATAGATAAATTAAAAGAAAAACATACGTCGTAAACCATTTCCCTAAAATATTATCAAAAATAAGATATATTAGGAAGCCTTCAACTGGAGAAAAATAAAATTAGTACAAACTAAAATTTTAAAGAATAGATAAAATAAGCCTACATTGTAATAAAGCATTTAATTAATATTATACGATGAAAGGATGATATTAATATAAAATTCAGATGTAATACAGAAAACTTAAGCCCTAATTTTGAAGGAAAATTTTAAGTATAAAAAATTTAAACATGAATAAAATACACAAATAAATATGAAGTAACCTAGAATATAGTAGAAATTATAACATTAATTAAATTACATCTTTCTTTTTTTTTTTTTTTTTTTGAAATTACGTAAGAGGATAAAATACGTTGAATGTAAAAATGGTTCGGAATAATCAAGACGAATGAGACTGTTTCCAAAACAACTAACTAAAAACCCAGCTGTTATAAAAAAAAAAGGAAAATTCACTTAAAAATTTAATTTTAAAAAATCTAAAGTGAATTTCGAAAAAAACTCTTCGTAGTGCACATCTTCAGGACCTAGAATAATTATGTGCGAAGTTTCATACTTCTGGGTTGCTTAGTTTGGGCTGTTGAAGTGAAATACACACGCTTAATCTCTTATTTATTAATATAGATAAATTAATTTATCGCTATGCATTGCGTAATATGTCGAAGAAAAAAAAATAAATAAGATGAATTGTTTTTAATTTTATTATTATTTTAGCATTAAAGATAATTTTTGTAATATTTACATTTAAACTTGGTGCTTATTTGTTATTTGCTTAATTTATTTCTTCTTGCAAATTTGATAACGAAGTTCATTCGTGCAAAGTCCTTGAAGACAGAAATAAAAGAACTTATTTATTACATCCTTAATTATTTTTAAAAATGTGATTTACTACATGTATATATATAGTCCAAAAGCCACTATTTTACAAATGATGTATAAGATTTCATGCATCCGATTTTTTTAAGACAATGAATTTGGTAGACATAAAACGATAGATTTAATAACTGTTTAGAAACCTTACATTTAGCATTGTTACATTTTATGCTTCTAAATTTAATGTTTTTAATGAGTGGGAATGATTTTGTTCAAACTTATACATTTCAAATGTATATTTGACTGAATTTTTTTAAGATTCATATACAGTAGAGAAGACAAAAAATTTTTAAGCGAGGGGGGGAGGCTCAGAGTCGAAAGCAGGGGCGTAGTTACCGCCGTATCAATGATACGGGGCCCCTAAGCTTTCCGGAAACCAAAAGTTGTGAGCAAAAAATTGCAAAACATTAAAGAGCTTTTTGGTAGGGCCCCCCAAGAAACTTTGATACAGGGCCAACTCAGGACTCGCTGTGATAATTCCGCAGGGGAAATTTTAATTTTACAGTTCAATTTCTGTGTGATTCTGAATTATCCTTAATTTATGGACATGAGTTTATTTGAAAATATCATTCCAATAAAATCTAATGTGTCCCAATCTAATATATATATACTAGCCGTTACCCACCCGCTTCACTGGGTATTTCACGATGTTGCATATATGTATATTGTTTACATATATATTAATTATTGATATCTAGCATTAAGAATTCGATTGTATTGAAAAATATATTTATAGCTGTTACACTCTCACCCCTTGATATAAAAAGAACATAAATTATAATATCTAATTTCTATTTATGTCTAATAAAATCGAAGTAGAGAGATTTTTTTCGCTCACTTAACCTAATAATCAAGTGAATTTCCACCAAAGCAAATTTCAGTGGATCTCTACTCCATAAAATAAACATGCGTGCTGAATTTCAAGTCTAAATCTAACAGAGCAAAAACGGAATTTTTATCATTAATACCTCGTTGACAGCATTCTTAGCGGTATCCAATTCAACAAAAGAATCATGCAAACCAAATTTTATTTTTATAGTCTTAGCAGTTTAAAAACGGGAAATTTGTCTATCAATACGGCCACAATAACTTTCCCTGCTTCTCCCTGCAGTTGATTTCCGTAAAATCCATTCTTAGTGAAACCCTATTCAACTAAAGAAAAATTCTCAACAAATTTCAAGTAAGTGAGTTAAATTCAAAAACAGGAATTTTTCTATAACACGCCTTAATCCCTCGCAAACCCACTCCTTTGGGGGTCCGTTTTCGCAAACATCTTTGTAAAGGTAACTTTATTTCATGAACGGAACATGCCTTCTAATTTTCATGCAGGTGGTTCTATTAGTTGAAACGTGGAAATATTTATCTATTATACGCCCCTTAATCACCCTTAGTGACCCTTGGGGATCAATTTTCCCCAAAACTATTTTGTAGCGGATCTCTACACCATGAAAGAAATTAGCTTATACCAAATTTTAAGACTGTACGTCTAATAGTTTAAAAATGGAAATATTTATCTATAACGCCCCTTAAAACCCCGCAACGCCACTTAGGAAACGATTTACACAAAATCCATCTTATGACAGATCACTACTCAGTGAATGGAATCTGCTAACTCAATTTCAAGATTTTACGTCTAATAGTTTAAAAAAGGAGGTTATTGCCTATAACGCCCCTTAATTCTCCACAACGCCACTTGGGGTCGATTTTCAGAAAACCCATTCTGTAGGGGATATGTACTTTATGAAAGGGAGCCGCTTATCAAATTTCAAGACTGTACGTCTGATAGCTTAGAAATGGAAATAATTATGTATAACGCCTCTTAAGCCCCCGCAACGCCACTTAGGAAACGACTTTCACAAAACCCATCTTATAGCGGATCTCTACTCAATGAATGGAATCAACTTACGAAATTTCGAGATTTTACGTCTAATAGTTTAAAAAAGGAGTTAATTGCCTATAACGCCACCTGATACTCTACAACGCCACTTGGGAGTCAAATTTTGACAAAACCCATTTTGCAGTGGATCTGTACTCTATTAAAGGAATCCGCTTACCAAATTTCAAGACTGTACGTCTGATAGTTTAGAAATGCAAATAATTATCTATAACGTCCCTTAAGCCCGTGCAACACCACTTAGGAAACGATTTTCGCAAAGCCCATCTTATGACACATCTCTACTCAGTGAATGGAATCTGCTTACTCAATTTCAAGATTTTACGTCTAATAGTTTAAAAAAGGAGTTATTTGCCTATATATAACGCCCCTTAATTCTCCACAACGCCACATGGGGTCGATTTTCACAAACCCCATTTTGCAGCGGATCTGTACTTTATGAAAGGAATCCGCTTAACAAATTTCTCAAGACTGTACGTCTTTGGAAACAATTATGTATAACGCCCCTTAAGCCCTCGCAACGCCACTTAGGAAACGATTTTCACAAAACCCATCTTATAGCGGATCTCTACTCAATGAATGGAATCAGCTTACGAAATTTCGAGATTTTACGTCTAATAGTTTAAAAAAGGAGTTAATTAACTATAACGCCACTTAATTCTCTACAACGCCACTTGGGAGTCGATTTTCACAAAACATATTCTGTAGGGGATTTGTACTGTATGAAAGGAATCCGCTTACCAAATGTTTCAAGACTGTACGTCTAATAGTTTAAAAATGGAAATAGTTACGTATAACGCCCCTTAAGCGCCCTCAACGCCCCTTGGAGGTCGATTTTGGAAAAATCATTATGTAGGGAATCTCTACTTTATGAAAGAAATCTGTGTACCAAGTTTCACGACTTTACATCCCATAGTTTAGTAAAGGAAATAATTATCTATAACGCCACTTAAACCCCCGTAACGCCCCTTGGGGTTCGAACTTTGCAAAATCCGTTCTTAGGTGACGTCTACACCATGAAGGGAACCTACCTACCAAATTTCAAGTTTGCAGGTTTAATAGTTCCGGAGATATCGTGATTTGTCAGTCAGTGAGTCGCTTTTCTCCTTTATATATATAGATATATTTTATATGCAGCCGGGGGGATTATAATGTATTTTTGGAGTGGCTCGCATGGTCATTTAGGCAGTGGTTCTCAAACTTTCACTACTGGCGACCCAATTTTCAATCACACTTTTTATCGCGCCCCCCTAAAAATAATAATGTATTGAATGCAATAATAATGCACTTTGGCGCTAAAGCTAAAATACGATCATAATTATAAACCGTACAAAGTAACAAGATAAGTATTAAATTTTGTATATGTTACTTTTAAGTAATATTTTTTTTTTTTTTACTTTTTAGTTCGATTCACTTTATTTTTACTATACACGATAATAATCACAATTCCAGTGAATAATTTGATTAAGAGAAAATATACTTACCTACTTTCAAGAACTTTTCAATTTTTTTTTTGAAAATTTGAGGCAAAATCCAATAAAACTAAGGGAAATGTTTCAAATGTGCGTGTCCTTAATAAAGGATGTAAATCACAGACACTTTTAGCTAACACAGGAGCGTTATTTTCCACAGAAAAACTATCATATTTTGTTCACTTTTTTGTAGTTTTCTGTAGTTTGATGATATCTACAAATAGCATTTTGAACTTTTTCTTCTTTGTGTCTTTTTGACAAGGTGAAGTGCTACATTATGGCTTCATAGTTTTCTTCATATAGATCTTTATGCATCATTTGAAAATTTCAAATCAACTCAAACGTTTCATGTCTAACGCTTTTCTGATATTTACTTTCGCTATATATATATATATATATATATATATATATATATATATATTGATTAATATGCATTATTTCAGTAGGTTCTTCAATAGCTTGATCAGTTTCAACTTTTTTCAGTAGGAATCACAGATGCCCGTTTTTTTTAACATACATTATAAACCATATTAATCATAACCTCATTTACACATTTATAAACCATAATAAGTCACACAAAACTGCAATCAAAACCACAAAATTGTTCATGGGGAAAGTGTAGTATGTGTTCTAAGCAATAATTTTGTAAAACGTTTTTCATTATGCATTATATGTTTCAAATTACTCAAAAATAAATCTTGGCCAAATAATTCTTCAAAGGGCTCAATATGCTTATCCATATATCATAAAACTCTTTCACATGGAAAATGGCGAAACAGAAATATATTATTTACAACTTCCCTAAAAAAACGATGGAGATAACCATACCTGTAAGTTCGAAGGTCAGCTAAAGTAATATTTTAGGTCAAAATAGACGTAATAAAAAATCTCTCATCGGGGGATTACAGCAAAGCAAACAAAATATTTTTTTTTAATTTGGTTATAGGATCAAAGATGGCTAATGAGCGTTTGAAGTGGAATCTTTTATTTTTGATGATCCCCAGATGATAAAAATAAATTATATCAGTGTAAATGTGTATTTTTTATTATGTCAGAGAGCATTTTGTTTTACTTCATTCCAAAAAATTATTATTTAATCCTTTTATTTTCAATATGCTCGCGCCCACCTCGCAGGGTTACCGCGCCCCACAGTTTGAGAAACACTGGTGTAATTAGATTTGTTATTTTTTTGAATTTTTGTAATTTAATTGTATTGAAATACTTTATTTTGCTCATTGTGATTAATGAACTATATAATACATTATCTGGTTGAAGAAATAATAATGAAATACACATTCTGTTAATTTACTTTAGATTTTATTGGAATATTCTTGCTTACTTCAATTTTTATCACTATATATATTACATGTCAATGTGACGGTTACAATAAATATTGCATAATCTTATACATATATTCTATGTTTATCTTATCTTTATGATATTAGTGTTTTTCAAATTTATATGAATGTCTTTAATTTTTTTTAAAAAAAAACTAAGTTTTTTCTATTAGAATAAAAATAGATGTTTTTCTAAAAATGAAAGCTTCCTCGAAAACGTTGAATTTTTGTAATTTAATCCCATTGAAATACTTTATTTTTAGTCATTGTGATTAATCAAATATATAATATACTATCTGGTTGACATAAAACAATGAAATACACATTCTGCTAATTTACTTCAGATATTATAAGAAAGTTCTAGCTTTACTTCAATTTTTTATCACTGCATATACCACGTGTCAATGTGACTGTTACAATAAATATTGCAGAACCTTATGTATATATATTCTGCATCTATCTTATATTTGTATGATATTAGTGTTTTTCAAATTCATATTTATATCTTTAATTTTTTTTAAAAAAAATAATTAATTTCCTTTAAAATAAAAAGCTGTTTTCTCTTGTGAATCAAAAATTTGCCTCGAAACCAAAACTCAAAATGTTCCATGCGTACAATTTGTCGAATTATAACAAAACTTTCCAAATGTATTCATCTAATGTATACTTATAAATGTTTGGATGCATTGTAGTAATAGTGATTGGGTGGAAGAAGAAATTAAAGTTTTTATGTAGGAAATCATTAAAATTCTTGAAATTTTTATATATAAAAATTTGCGTTTACCTATATTTTGTAAATTATCATATAAAACATTACATTGTATGCATACATTTGTAAAGAATTGCTTAAAGAAGTTAAATCAGGTGAAAAACATGAAATTTAAAAAATCAAACGCATGGAACGTTTTGAATTTTTTAAATTTTCGTTAAATTTTTTTTAAATTTTAAATTTTTCTTAAAAACTAAACATTTTTTCTCACCAAATTTTTATATGGTTTTAATTCGAAAGTTACATACAGCCAGTAAAAAACTTGGGGTATGTTTGTAAGAAATTAAAAATTTGTTTACTGAAAGACCACTGTACCCTTAAAATAGATACTCATTTCCGAAAGGAGTGGGGAATTTCAAAAGGCTCAATCATATGTATGGTTATCGTGACATTTATAAGCAACTGATTTCAACTGTCTTCGTCACAAAAAATTGATCTCTTACTTTATGGTGCTAAAAATAATTGAATTGAAATTTTTTCTTCAAGGGGAAAGCGGATTTGAACTTATTCATTTGGGGAAGATGAAGGAGGATTTAGATTGCGATGAGTAGCCGTGAATTATGTACGTGCATTTTAAAAACCTCTTCAGCGTGAAAGTATGTCGCAGGAAAATGACGAAATAAGCAATTTGATTAAATCCATAAGGATATAATCAATTGACTTGAGATGTTTAAATGATGTCTCTTCAAAGTCATTTTCTGATGAAATTATTGCGATTTTATCAAATCCCCTGAACTGTTTCAGTGTGAAATGAACTAGTCAGGAGTAGCATTGTTAAAATGCTGTTCAGGGGGGAGGGTTGAGACCTTGTACTTCCTAATCAACCCGGCAGTACTATTGCAGCTGGGGTTGTGCGGAGGCCTTCAGCGCTTTTTGTCTGTATGGTGATAAGGACATTGCACTTTAGAATGTAGGAAAAAGTGACTTTGGAAGATCGGGGAACGAAAATAAGATCGGTGGTGAATGGCACCACTAAGAGCTGCTCAGT